>JARFOC010001254.1:295065-306862 GCA_031763485.1 Osmoderma eremita | reverse complement strand
TGTCTTGTCAAGTATGACGCCCAGATATTTTACATTATCTGTAAATTCTACTTTCACGCCTTGAATGGTAGGTGGTTTATTATGTTATTATAGGACGTAATAGTTGGATTGTTGAGATTTTCAATGCAAAGTTGGCTGTTTATTTGAATCATTTATGCCGAAGTTGCGTTAGTAATTGCAAATTAACTTCTGATTAGGTGATTAAGTATTGCAAGAATATTGAAAACGAGCTTCACCGGTTCTTGTCAGAACCGCCACAAATTTCGAAAAACAAATGAAACAAATTGTACACAAATAACCTTTCAAGTATAAGTTATCCTACATTCTCATATTTAGGTTGGGGAACCCTTGAACCCTTGAACAAAGGGAACGTGCATAACTGTTTTACGTGTTATCTCTGTTTTGATCAATGAGTAAGTAAGCACCACTGACTATTCATAGCATTTATACCCAATTTATTTCACTTGCCTGCGGCTGTACTTGAATATTTAGATTTTTTATCGTATACCAGAATAAATAAAGATATGGGCCGGCATTATTTTGAAGAACACCATTTTTCTTTGTTTTTTTTTTCAAATTGCAGTTCGATATTTGATATTTGCATCTGGAAAGTTTCATGGGGTATGTTGAACACCTAGCTAATTGGGTTGCCTATAAGTTTTGTATAATTGTATTACCTTGGCTAGTATGTGTATATGCATGTATATAACCCGATCATCTAGTGCAATTTTAACACATTCCTGAATGTCCTATCGACTTGAAAATATGCATAATTTCGAATCTTCGAAGATAACACAATATTCGAACAGATATAATCATGGGTAATTATTGAAATCAATCATTTCTTTAAGAACATTTTGAATGTGTAGAGATTGACGACACAGCTGCCGCCATCTCGTGTTATCAGATTTACCTATCTCATTATTGATGTCAAATTGCTGGAAATATCGCTTTGGTTTGTGTTATTATTCTTATTACCTATGGTTATATCGAACTTTCTAGCACCGATTTTATACACCGTTTCTTTTAGAAAAATACTAACACAATAACGCCGTTTGTGTATAAATATATTTTAAAAAGTATATATGAACTCCCCATTTAGAGTATTGGCTACCTCTTACAACCGCGCCATCTAAGTTAAGCCGCTTTTAGGGTAACTAAACATATAAACAAACAGCGTGGCGGGATTTTGAATTTAGAAATGTTTAAGATATATTGCAATTTCTATTGAGTTGAGATTGAAATTATTTTTAATAGTTATCGCGGTCATATTTGGGATATAGCAGCATATATTAAAAAATAATATCACTCTATTAACCCTCAAATATAAAGTTGGAGGGACAGAATATCCCAATACCAACGCTAATTCCTTCTTGATTCGTTTTTTAGGGTCTTATATTTAATTTTGGACGAGATGGTTTTGCATTTTATAAATTTGTTTTCATCTTTAGGGAGCTTATTTAGAAACAGATGTTGATCAGAAAGATAATGTAAAACGCAATACACCCATCCAACGTTCTGAAAACGGTTAAACAGTGTTAACCGTAGAAAGTAATCGGAAGTAATTATTTACAGCTAGGTCAAGTTTAATTTACCCATAAATTATATGAAGTGTTTATAGATAGTTTTACGCAATTAAATAATAAAGCTCGGAGCTATAATACATTTTTTCAGACGTAGTAAATTTTTAAATATGTATTTATCGACAAATAATAACCTCAACACTATCATCTTCAATTTATTTGCAATTTTCTTACCTGAATCACAAGATGTATCATCAAAATTTGAAAATAAAATAACTGAAAAACGACTGAAACAGAAGCAGCCTGTTTTATCCTTTTTAGTGCGTTCTATATAAAGCTTTTTTAAAAATAAATACCGTATTTATTCTAATAAGCGCCCCGGCGGTTAAATTATTTAGGGCATCTATCTTTGTGGCGTTTAAAAGAGGTGCCTCATTTATTACAGTGCGACCTTTATTTCGAATCATTTTCTCATTTCTATCGTTTTGCTGTCCATCTCAAAACAATTGTATTGCAACTTAGTTTTGGAACAAAACGACATCGTTTTATAGATCGTCTCAACCTCCGAATGCAGTAGAGTTTGTGAGAACTCGATACACGGTTGCCAAATCGTCGAATCAGCTGTATATTATTACTTCCGGTTCCATTATTTGGGTTTCTGACAGTTAAAATGCATATTTTGAGGAAAAAGGTAAGATGCAAAAAACATATTTTTTTAATTTAAGAAATACGGTAATTATTTAAAATCTATGTTCATTACATTTCAACGGATATTATTTTTGTTATATCTTATTCGTGGTTGTTGTTGAATATACGTACACATGTCTATCTTGTCCTATCATGTGTTAAATTTTCTTCAATTGATTTTTCTTTCAGCTTGTATCGCAAGAGTAGTGAGTAAATGTGTTCCATATAAGAGGCAACATTAAAGTGACCTTTGCTTTAGTTGTTTGTCGTAAAGATAGCGATTTATAGTTTTATAAAGCAATGACCTTCACACATCGCCTCCCTTCTCTTTGCTCTTCTTCTTCCTTTCTGCGTTATAAGCGATTTCACTGAATAGAGCTTTCGGACTACCAATAGAATAAGGATACGTATCGTGCCAGCGGCCGATCGTGAAAAAATGCCGTCTCTAACGAAGACGTTTAAAAAGAGTATATAGCATATAAGCAATATCTTATATTAAAGAGTTTCGCATTACACAACATATTTATTATAGCAATCTCGGATTACACGGAGAAATTTTAAACTGAATCCGTATTAGTTCATCACGTGGACCACACAAACTTGATTCTCAGATATACACAAGAACTCAACCTTGAATTTTAATCACACACAACTTTATGTTCTATCTTGTTCCACTCCTCCGTATCCTTATTCGTCTCTATCGGTGTCTCTTTCGCGCTGTAGGGGCGACTGCACGCCGCTTGCATTTTACATAAGATTTAATATCATACAGTAGACCAGCTTGTTCTTTAATTATTGCCGACAATAAATATCGCTTTCACGACATGGCCGTTCTATTATGGCGTAGTCGCGCGGCTTAAAACGGATACATCGTCTGGGATAGAACGGATCTTGGAAGTAGCTGGAAAAGTGATACTCGTTCAATTTTTCTTTATGTTATTTCTGCGCTTGCCTGGCGCGCGTTTTGATACGCCCACACTTTCTCCTAAAATGTCTAAATCAATTTAGTATACGTGTCGATATTATTACCATAGAAATGTTGAATCGTTAATAGTTCAAGGTTATTTCTGTCAGTTTGTATGCGTTCGTAACTTCAATTAGCACACCTATTATTTTTAATTGTCTTGTTTTAGAACCGGTGAGCTTATGTATGCAACCGCTTCTGTTTTCCGCGTATGGTATGTGTTGTGTTTTATTTGCCTGCTATTATTTGATCGCAATAATGCTGCACATTAACATTTAATAAGATAAATACGGAACGTTATTGTTTTTATATGTGCTGTTGTTAAATATGTTAAAAGTTCAATTTAGAAAATTGCTCATCGCACGAAAAAAAATACGAACATACTGTTGTGGCCGGTATTTTTGTCCATAGCGGACCGTGTGCGTTCTAGATAACTTAAAATTCAGACAATGCAAATTACTTAATTCATATATGTGCAGAGACTGGCGTTTATGTCAAGATTAAGGTCGCTAATGAGATACGTACGGGAGATATAGGCGCGCACCTGGTGGTGCAGGAAATATATTTTATTGATGCAATTATTGTTATAATTTTTAATACAATATACAGGGTGACGCATTAGTTGGGCAAAGCTCGATATATCCGTTATCATACATATAAGATATCAAGAAAAGTTATTTAGAAAAATTGTAGACACTTTTAAATTTAAAATTAACTTTAACATTATTTTCATATATACAGAGTGTTTCATATCACCAGGGTGTTCTTAAATGGAACATCCTATGTATTATTTCTGACTTAGATTAAGCTCATGCTTCATCCTTCCAATATATAGTTTCATTGGCGTACATATGTACATAGAGCGTGCTTCAGAAGTTATGGTCAATTTTATATGCAAATCACTGTAAGTTCAAGGTTTTGTATACTGCAAATGACACAGTCTGAAATTTTGTTTTTACTAGCATAATTTTTCGACGTTGGTCCAGTGTTTTAGCAAAATGAGATCTTTTCAAAATTGTCAAAGCTGAACACAGGGCGAGTCAGAACTGAAATACATTAATTTTTCATTTATTTAAAATGGACCATCCTCTATTTTATATCATAAAAAGAAAGATTAGTTTATGTGCTTTCATTTTTATTAAACATTCTCTATACCTAAAGTCTATAATTTCTAAGATAATTTAAAGTCTTTTTATAAAAGTGAGATTTTCGGAAATTATCTTAATATAAGGAGTTAATCGCGGAAGAATGAGAGTAACACAGTCTTAAGTCTTCATTACTAGCTAGGAGATTATGTAATTGCACCACAGGACGAGCGAGTGGTCAAGTTCATTTAGACTTTTTAGAAAATCATTTACCGTTGTTATTGGAAAATGTTTCCCTAAACATTTGTCAACAGAGATGGTATCTGCATAATCAAGCTTCGTTGCTTCATGTTGTATCTTCTACTTGTTGTACCCATGATGATTTTTCCTACGCATATTTTTAATTAATAACCCTCTACAGCAAAGCAACTAACTGCAATCAGGTTTAAAATGTATATGCACACAGAATGAATTCTTGCTGCGAATAAGCTCAGTAAAGAGTAAAAGAAGCGGCTAGATGTTTTAGTTTGTTAGAAAAAAATACCAATTAAATAGATATATCACTGCCTACCTTCAATTGATCGATATTATGCCATTACTGGCTTATGGTCTATTGCTGCAATCACCATACCAGCAAAAGCAATGAAGGAGGTGCAAGGTAGGTGAAGTGTACTGCATTACCGACCATATTGTAGTTGTCTCGGTGCCTTGTGTCTTGACCGGTGTCCCCTAGATGGAGTTATGCCGTGACGTATGCCAGTGATTGGGACGATTCGCAGTGAGATTTGGGACGCATCAATGATGAAAGTGGATCTAGCATTCGGAAGGACGCTAACGACGCCTGGTAGGCAGAAACTCGAGTCCATGCTTAAGGTTGCTTAAGGATTTACAAGACAATAATAAAACCAACGGCCGTATACGGATGTGAAACATGCATTCTAAACCAAACAACAAAAGAAATAGTAAGAAGTTGGGAAAGAGAGATACTAAGAAGAATAATAGGAGGTAGGTAAATAGAAGAAGGTTATGTAAGAAAGACTAATGAGAAATTTATGATACATTCGAAGAACCGTAGATAGACAACATAATTTAATCACGAAGAATACAGTGGCTGGAGCATGTAGAAAGAATGTCAGACGAAAGAACAGTAAAGGAAATAACATGGAAAGGACCAGAAGGCAGAAGAAAGAAACTGAGGGCATGATGGACAGACGTTGCCTAAGAAAAAAAGATATTACCAACTGGAAATAGAAAGCCAACGATAGAAAAGTCTAAAAAAGATAATAAAGATATGAGGCTAAAAGGCATGTAAAAATATTTTAATAATAATAACATGTAGTGCAGTGAGATTTTGTCTCATTTCTAACGTGCAGCGCTTTTTTCTGCAGTTCTGTATTTAATGTAAATTTAATGCCGGCTACGGATGAGAATCCTCTTTTAATGCAATTTTTCTCTGGTACGTCCGTTTTCTGTTTATGTGCACATACGAATATATAAAAAAAACAAGCAAGATTTATAGAAAATCCTATAAAGAAATCGTAAAAATAATTCCTATAAACCAGACCAAATAGGTTTGGGTTGCGAATTCTTCAATATTCCTGTGAACTAATCAATAATGTCTTAGGTAGAATAGATGGGTGATCCATAACTTAAAACTAAGTTTTTAAGGCTTTTATTATTATTATTAGTAGATTGTAAAAGTATTGAAATATAGTATTTTCGATACTTTCACAACCTTATTGTTGGACATTATATCTAAGGAACCCGTTTATCCTTTTCTGTCCGTTAACTTGACCTAGATTTTGATGTAATTTGGTTTATGCTATACGGGTGTTCTTCTTCTTCTTCTTCTTCTTCTTCTTCTTCTTCTGCTTCTTCTGCTTCTTCTTCTTCTTCTTCTGCTTCTTCTTCTTCTTCTTCTTCTTCTTCTTCTGCTTCTTCTTCTGCTTCTTCTTCTGCTTCTTCTTCTGCTTCTTCTTCTGCTTCTTCTTCTGCTTCTTCTTCTTCTTCTTCTTCTTCTGCTTCTTCTTCTGCTTCTTCTTCTGCTTCTTCTTCTGCTTCTTCTGCTGCTTCTTCTGCTTCTTCTCCTTCTTCTTCTCCTTCTTCTTCTCCTTTTTCTTCTTCTTCTTCTTCTTCCAATGATCTTTCTGAGGATTTTTCTCTCAAAACATCTGAGTTTCGCTTCCATAACCTTGGTCATCGTCCATGTCTCGCACCCATACATCAGTATTGGTCTGATAACCGATTTGTATATCTTAATTTTCGAGGTTCGCGTTAGGCCCCTGGACTTCATGATGTTATTGAGGGTATACATACATCTATTTGCCGCCTGGATTCTCCCTTTTATCTCCTCTGTGATATCGTTATCCGCGGTTATTGTCGCTCCGAGGTATTTGAAACGCTCCACTCTTTCGAAGTTATATGTATCTATTGTCACATTTTGTCCAATTCTATATCTTTTCTTTTGCTTATTTAAGCACATGTATTTAGTTTTTTCCTCATTAACTCTTAAACCCGCTTTCTTTGCATCTGCCTCCACTTTGTTGAAGATTTCCTTTACGGTGATGACATGTTTCCGACAGGGTCGATATCATCCGCATACGTCAGCAGTATTTTGGTTCACTAACTATCAGGAGTTCGGTACCGATTTGTGCTGGTCTTACTACCTTTTCCAGGACTATATTGAAGTGAAGGGATAACAATGCGTCCCCCTGTCTAAATCCACTGTCTATTTCAAACGGTTCTGATAGTTGGTTGTCTATCCGTACCCTGGATGTACAGGCATTTATGCATGTTTTACTGAGTTGTCGGAAATTAATGAAGAGGTTATGGATGGTCCTATTGGTTTATGATACACTGCAACTGGGTATCTCTCGTTGCCAATGAGATTCAAATGCACGGTTGTCATTTACAAAGCAATCCTCTGTTCCGATATGGGCATACGTGTATAGATATGTTACTCTCAAAGATTTATGTTTTATTTTATATTTTATTTGTATTTTATATTCTTCTTTTTACTTTTTGTGCCCCACACAACGAAAACTAACCCCAAACTAAAAATTCATTGTAGGTTTTTGATATACACTTGAAAGAGTCCTGGGAATAGTACGTTTGAATCCAATTCTTTTCTTGTTATATGTATAGCATCATCTCCCTACTATAATGATATGTCTTGTTCCAACATTACGGTTAGTATCGTGCTGCTTTTTCCATAAAAAACACATGTACGTACGTATGTATATGTAGGTTCCTTATATGTAGAAACGCCGCGTATAATTTTATAAACGTTGCATTTCGTGAGAGCGCACTAATCGTAAAGCACAATTATACAGTTACCTCAAATCGAATTCAATAAACCGCACGCCATTCATTTACACGGATGGTACAAGCAAACAATCGGTATCAATTCAGGGGGATTTCTTTTCTGCCATTATGGGAAGTTTATTAATTGAGCGCGGGCTGAGTTATTGTAATACGAAACTAACCCGCTGTTTAAATGGTGGCTCGGCATTATGACCAAAATGAATTACACGTATTGTATGTTCACTACCGTTACAGTCGGGTGATTATAATGAAATAATATCTGTGTACAATGCAATGTAAAATAATCACATGGTTGTATTGCTCCTCTGCATGACGCGAGTCAATTTATCGTGTGCTCGCTTCCCCAAAGTATCCCATTTCCTCGTATTAAAGGAATCGCCGTGTATGTACGAAGATGGTATCCGGCACATGTACCGAGAGATTCCGCTTCGGTTCTCATGGAACTATCGGTGAAATTACTGTAATATTTTCTAATACAAGGTGGGATCCATTTTATTATCTCTCTGAAAAATGAACAAATTATATCGTAACGTTATGCCAATTATATATTTATATCGAAATCGCAGTAATAAGTGAGAAGACGATTTCCTGACAACTTAAGGCCGCATCTATAATATTATAGGTGGATGTACCGGCATAAAAATGAAAAGGCTAATAGCATACATGTTAAGTACGATACGTTTATGCGATATGATCTATTATTGTAAGTATAGCCACTTTTTTAAAAATTATATGTTTGGGTTATTTACTTGCGCATTTCTTAAAGTAATATTTAGGTCCATATAAGCTAAATATATATAATATTTGTTCTGATATTGGTTGATTGTGGATTTTACTTTTTACCGAAAAATATTTAGCGCCGCGGATTTCAACACTGAAATCAGGATGGCTGCTTTAACTAAATTATTACAAGTTATTTTCTATAATTTTATCAGCGGATACTTTCTTAACACATTGCATTCATCACGATTTTATACAAAAATATAGCCTTATTTAGAGTTTTATACAATACCAAATACACGTATCAAAATAATTTAGGAGATAAGCAAGGAAATGCACTTCTGCTCCGCATAGGTGAATAATTGTTGTATGCGAAGGTATAAATCGACCACCATTACTTGTTTACTTTTAGAAACAGTTAAGAATACTTAATGAGAATTGTCTGTTTATTTAGGAATAATTTTTACAAAACTTATGTAAAAAAAAAACAATAACAATCAACAACATGTCATAATGAGTGCAATGTCAGTACCCTGTGGGACCTCCACCAATGTTGACTACCTTTTTGCACCTGTTTGGGTTACTCGTAATCGTGCATGAGTTGAAAATTTTCACCAATTCTTGCAGCATATGGTAGCACAACATTTTGAAGGATAATGTCGCGATAGTCAATGGCGTTCAAATACCGATCCAAGAGAACGAGGTCAGTGTTCCACCAAGAGTATTCCACCCCGTACCATTACTCTACCTCCTTCGAGGCTGTGAACAGTTTGCGATGTAGCTAATCGTTGTGCATGCTCTCCATATTCTCGTTCTACTTGTATCTGGCCGCAAATAAAACCGGGATTCGTCAGAAAACAAAACAGATGCCCAGTTTTGTTGATTCCAATTTAAATGTTGCTGCGCCCATTCTAATCTTCTTCCGCGATTTCCTCTCGACAGGCATTAAGACCATCTGAATGGTGTCTATTTCTCACTGTTTTATCGCTTATTAACACATCACGAGTGTCGTAAAGTCGAATGGCTAATTCTGTCGTCGTAATATTGCGGTTTCTTAAAGCACAAATTCTCAAGTACCTGTCATGAATTGGTTGAGTTGCTCTTGGTGCGCCCTGTATCTTTGGTTTAGTGATATCTCAACCACAAACCATTGATGACACTTTTGGATGTGTTGAGAGCTTTAGCAACGGCGCTTTGAATTAAACCACTTCCAATAGCCTTTAATTGCGTATCACGATGTAAATGATGTCTCTTCATCCTCGATTAATGCTAAAGACACTGGAATGGAAAATTGATCGCAAAATAAACACAAAAAACTCAGGATGACAAATAAACAAATCTTACATTTTTTTAAATTTCCACTGATTTTTCAGTTATTGTCCCTTAAACTATCGAAACACAGCAAACTGTATTGACGTTCAAAATGACATTACAAATCTTTGGTTATATACGAGGGGTGCCTTTTATATTTCGGGAATAGGCATTGCAGGTGCTGGCACCTGACAACTGACGCCTGTATCGTAAATTTCGGTCTGTTTGACAGTACACTTAACTCAAAACATTTTGAGGTACAAGCGATATTTGTGTTACTTACAGTGGCATAAAAAACTCATCTTGGCCAAAAATGGAATTAACTCGTCAACAAAGGCTCGTGTGGATTGGTCGAACGAAATGCTCCAAAAATACGATCATGGTACTTCAAAAGATGTCCATGACATCGTAACAGGTGACGAATCATGGATCTATGCCTATGAACCCGAAAGTAAACAGCAGTCGACTGTATGGATCTCTCAAGATGAGCCAAATCCAACACGAAGCACGAAGCACTCCGAAGCAAATGGTCGCCTGTTTCTTCGGAAAAGAAACCGGACATGTGGCAACTGCACCATTTGTGCAACGTCGTACGGTCAATTCTTAATGGTACACAATCATTTGTTTGCCAGAAGTATTCGGAAAAATAAGGGAAATCAACCGCCGAAGACGGATCATTATCCACCAGGACAACGCGAGCTCAAACAAGAGAGTTTTTGGCAACTGAAAAAGTTGAAGGCCGTACAGCTCTGATTTGGCATCCAATGACTTCTATTTATTTCCGCACATCAAACAAAAATTACGTGGTCAACGTTTTTCTACGGCAGCAGAAGCGGTTGATGCTGTCAATAATGGAGGTACCTTAATTGGAGTGGAAAAAGTGCTTCGAAAATTGGTTCAAGCGCATGCAAAAGTGTATTGATCTTCATGGAGAATATTTTGAAAAACAATAAAGCCATGTACTATGATTAATTTTAGTTTCTGTTCACTATTCCCGGAATATAAAAGGCATCCCTCCTATGGTTAAATAAAGCCTTGTCCTCTAGATTATTTTGATGTGCATAGATTACATATAAAATGTGCGAACTACGCGTGTATGCATATTATAAGTCATGTATATGCGACGTATGCGTACCCTTTACGTTTGTAATCGATGCGCGATTCGCAAGACGTTCCTTACGTAAATTAGGTCGTCTTTAGCTCACACGAATCCAGACTATTAGCTCGATTAACAAATGGACGGTTGGATTTTTATTTACGTTAGATACGTTTGGCAAGTCCGACAAACGTTCAGTCGCTAATTGTAATTAAACGGCAAAAGGATTACGTTTAAGCCGGCAATAACTATAAATACTAATTATGTTTCTCAGGCGAAATTATGATCGTCGAGGCCGAGGAACAGTCGATAAATTCTACCGGTGCCATCGTTATACGCGTAAGCGCAAGCAATAAAACGAAGATCAATGAAATTCGATGTGGTATTATTGTGTAAAACGATTTTCCAGCAAAATGATGACGGCAGGTCGTGTGCGTAATTAATCTTTAAACGAGCCGATTGTTCAGACGATACGGTTATGCACGGTACTTTCACTTTCGCGAATTTTACCATTTATCCTCTGTTATTACGTAAGCCTACTGATTAGACATCGGTATAATCAATCCGCTGTGATTCAACATAAATTGGGCTAAATTCATTTTCATATAAAAATTTATCATAAGTTTAGCCAATAGCAATCACAAACTTTGCACAGTTACCATGTATTGATAAACGGATATACTCTTGAGGATGTGGTTTAATCATTTCAGTTTTGGTCGGTGGGTCCAACCAAGTACAAATAGTGAATAACAATTTAAATCTAGAGCCATGATTTAATAACTGTCATAACAACAAAGTTTTGTATTTGTTAACAAACGTCAATTAAAATCGCAACCTGAAGCTTTTCCGAAGCGATGGAAAAGCTTCAGGTTTAGTAATAAGCGAAGCAATTGAATCTTTAACGCCTGCAAACGTGGTGAAAACGTACAAACGCATTTGGAAGCAGTTTTTGACATTTTGTGAAGAGCGAAAATATGAATTTCTTGAGCAGATTTCGAACGAACAGTTGGCAGCAGAGAACGAAAAGAAACATTATGGTACGGTACGTTAGTGTACTGTACGGTAGAATTGCGAGAACGGTACGAAA
>JARFOC010001254.1:196810-207291 GCA_031763485.1 Osmoderma eremita | reverse complement strand
AAAGACTGTAACGCAAGAAAAAAATTAAGATATCGCACAAATACCTCAAAATATGTCACAAAGTAGCCCCACTTTACTGTAACTTATTCGTAATAGTAACAGAGATTTGTGTCTATTCTTGGGCGAGAATATTTCTCAGGTCCGTTTTATTCTGACTTTTGCGTTCTTGAATGTGCTTGTTTAAAATATGCCGCAAATTCTCAATCGGATTCATATCCGGTGACTCTATGTTTGGGACCATTGTCTTGTTGAAACCAAAATGTTTCGGCAATGCCCAATTTTATTGCACTAGCCAATAAATTATCAAGCAACACGGCGATATACTGGCTTTATAATATTTTCTCCTTTCTTTATCGTTTCAATTTTATGATTCATAGGTAACCTGTATCCATCCTCACCAACCTTTTTTAATCCTGTTATGCATCTTATAATTTTTCTTGCAAACACCTTTAGTTGTTCTTCTTCTTTCAACGTCAAACTTGCTGTTTCTGCTGCATATGTTACGACAGGTCTAATCATTGTTTTATGGATTTTCATCTTTGTGTTTTTACTAAGTTTCTTGTCCTTTAACAGGTTTTTCTTACTGTAAAATGCATTACTCCCTAGCTAGATTCTTCTCTTAATATCCAATCTTTGGTTGGTTCTGCTTATTAGTGTTCCTAGATATATTAAAGAGTCAATTCATGATTTTCTGTTTTTAAACTATGTAAAGGTTTTCCTCTATCCCTGCAATGCATGTATTTTGTTTTATTTTTGTTGAGCTCTAGTCCTCTTTCTTTGCCTTTAACTTCTATTGTCTGTAATGCTGTTTTTAGATCATCTTTTCTCCTTGCAATTGTTATCATCAGCATATGCAGTTATTTGAATCGATTTGTTGTACCAGTATAATTCACAGTAGCCAGTAGAATTCAATAAGATAAGAAGTATAACAGAATGGAATCCCATTAAAAGTAGACCTAGAGGAAGAGCTAAGATGTAATGGAAGGAACAAATGGTGTAAGACCTGAAAAAAATGAACATAAAGAATTGGAGAGAATTATTAAGAGAGAGAAAACAATGGAGGAAAGTTGTCAATGACGCAAGAACACACCAGGAATTATGAAGCGGATGTATGAACTAACCCACAGTGGTGGACTAATCCACCACTACAACGGATTTACAGAGTTCTTTTACAGCTAGAATTTCTGCGGAAATGTACAGCTTATTGTATTGTACGGCAATCTAGTTTATAGTATTCATTCTATCTTCAATAAATGCCAACACCTCCATGAGCTCAGATGCCCACACGTTTTGACCGTCCTGTTTGACAGAGACCTGTACATTTTTGGCATTCAATCCTGTGTTCGTTTTCCCCCATACAGATTAATGAACTTAGATTCATCAGAGAAGATAATGTTTTTCCAAAATTCAATAGGTTCGTTGACATATCGTCTGGCAAAGTCCAAGCGCTTCTGACGATTTACTTCGTTTATCTACGGTTTTTTTTCCGGGAGATCTTCCGTATGTTTGTGCGCCGTGCAGAACGTTTCGCACTTATTGTGCACTTACAAATTTGTGCACCGTGGTAGCGATGTTGTCTGATAGACTTTGGCCACTTAAAAATGGATTTTTTACAAATTCTTTTACAATTAGTCTGGGCACTCTTGCAGTTAGTACTGTTGGCCGTCCTGATCTGTGTTTGTTTTTAGTCGAACCACTTTCCTCGTACCTTTTTATTACATATCGGACCGTCGACCAGTTTACATTCAAACCTTTACCCATCATTCTGTATCTTTGGTTTTGTGAACGTAACAAAATAATTTGATTGTGCACGCTTCTGGATAACTCGCTTGTTTTGGGAGACATAGCGATACAAACGGTGCTTATAACGGATGAAGTACCACTGATGGGTGATACCAATGCCAATTCTATGTTTGCCCAAAGTACATTTGAAATTATATATGTTAATTTTGCAATCGAAAAGGGAAATAAATAATCTCATAAGAACCGGTACTGTCTTCTAAGCGGCGAATTGAATATTTTTACCTGCAAGTTGTAACAAGAAAACGAGAACTATCTATATATATATATATATAGTGCAAGTTTAATTTTTAATTGCGCCGATCTAAAAATAGGAGCGGCCATTTTCCCCCGATATATTTTTGTATAATCTCTCAAGATTATTTTACGAGGTAGTGACATTAAATACGGTATTTATGTGCCATAAAATGTTACATTTGCAACTCCGAGATCTGCTCCCATAGCGGTTTAATTGCACTCCCCGGCTACAACCACGAAACTGCATATCATAACCTTAACTAAAAGTATAATTTTAGATCCGTAACGAGATGAAACCAAGTGCTGTTAATACCGGATTTTTTTTCCGTTGCTAATTTGAATTTAGAATAGTACGCTGTAGAAGAAATCATACCAGATAGCTAGTTTATATACAGCTTCAGGAAGGATAATGAAATTTAGTTGGGTTGTTTTATGGTTCAAATTTAAATATTGTATAATGTCTTGAAGTCTTAAGGAAATCAAATCAGGGGTTTCAAACCTTAACTATTAACATGGAAATCATACTTACATTTTTGTAATATTCTAAACAGGGAAATCAAATAGTTGCTAAAGGTATAGTAGAAAGACTGGAATATAACTCTTTCTTACATAACAAAACAAGCTTGAAAATACACGGGCTATTCAAACTGGTCTAATTATGACTCATAACACGAAATAAGGCTTCGCCCATAAAAATACCAATTTGCATTGGCTGTGACGGCCTAGAAAGCATCGAGAGCAAAGGCAACTTTATATTCGAGTCGCCGACATTTTAACCTTTCACAAAACGGCGTCGGGGCAGTAATACAAATCGCTGGAGATAAAACTTGCCGATGGTTGACATTTAGAAAAATTATGTGCTCTGGGGAATACATTTTCTGAATGAAATTATATTAGCCAAATCACGACACGCTTGGTATGTCAGGGGTTCTCATACAAATTGAGCATACTTTGTGCCTAATACCAATCCATAAATCTAAGATATTTTAGCACCCGAATATGGAATTGGATTACATTGTATATTGCTGGTAATTAAGGAAATATATGTCCTTTATTTTTGCGCCTTTTGTGTTAAAATGGGAGGACTTTTGGTTACCACCGTACCCAAAACAAGATATACATAATTTAATAATGGAAGTAGTCCAATAAAGAAACTAGTTTTGTCTGAATTCAGTCTTTGGATATTTCCAACAAAAATTTTTAGGAACATTAATCTGGGGTACAGAATATTTATCTGAATTATCCACGTTAACTAATAATAATTAGTTACTCTTATAGCCGATCTAGGACGGCGATGCCAATGCTAATAACAGTGAAAGATAATAAAAATATATATTTATCTTAGAATGAATTTTAACTATAAGGAAAGCCTAAAACGAGTTGACAAATAAATAAACATTTTTCGACTGAAATTATGAACAAGATAAAAATATTTCTGATGGAAATTTGTGTCATTGCGATAGATGAATGAGCTTAAAAAAAGGGAACGGTTATATGTTTCCACATACTATGACTAAAGTATGGTTCAATCTATTAATTTTTTTAATGAATTTACTTAGTAGTAGGTTGGTTAAGGATACGTTGATTTAGTTGTCCTATTTGAAGCCACTGTCTCCTCATCATTTTGTATGATTTTACTGGCAAATAAAAAACTTAACACTGAATTAAAGATTTAAGCACCTCAGTTGTTAACCGATTTACAAATTATTCTGAAAACTTTGATATTTGACTTCTATTAGCGTCATATCTATATTGGGATGAATAAGAGAAATACGATATGTTTATGTTCAATGAACTTTGGCGTTTTTGACGGTATAAATATCGAAATTTTAACAAACTATACATATTTCAAATACTTGAATTAAATGTAACTTTTACGCATGCATAATTTACAGAAGTTGATAAACCCATAGAAATTTATCCCATTTGATGTAAAATGAAGATACAAACAATCAGCCTGAAGTGCAATCTCTTAATAAGTGGAGTGAGATGGGGAGCGCAGAGCCCTCTAACAGATTGGTAGAGTTATGTGGCGGTAGAATTAAAAAATAGGTTTATTGATGGGGATTTCAAAAAGTTTTGTATTTAAAATTGTAAAAAGGGCAAAGAGAAACAATAAATACCTTCAATTTTATATTTTATATTTATTTGAAATTTTTTTACACCATAATAACGGCCTTTGATCGTTCTTTCTAGTTATATTATAGCGCCATTAATATAATTGTATATTATGAATTTTCTGAAATTCGTAATGAGTGTTTTTTCTACATCAGTTAAATGCCTACATAATTTAAAATTAAAATTTATTTTTTGTTTTATTACAAATATTGTATTGTGCTATAATTTATGGTGAGCACAATTTTGCTTCAATATATAAATAATAATATAAATTTTTATCATATAATTTCTATTTAAGCTTTTATATTGTTGCATCAACTACCAAACAAAAAAAAATTAAAAACCTACTTGCGATATTAACCTATAAGTAACACACCTGTAACAACATATATGATATATTTGAAATTAATTCCTTAAAATATTAATTATTATATATCTAACTTACAAAAACCAAAGGATAAACAAGAAGAATTGTTTTTAAAAAAGTCCAAAACTACACATTAATCACGCAAAACACATAATACACACGAAACAAATTTGTATCAATGTAGCACGTGGTGACACACCACGGGACAATGTGAGCATGAATCATTTATTATTCTCGGCGTGAATATAGCACCAACCACATTCACTCAGAGACATCTACTGAACTAGGAGAGTAGCGCCGCCATGATAGTTTTAGTCCCTCCAACTTAAGATTACATACCGTGGCCTGCCACTTTTTTAGCACGCCGTATACATACACTTTACAATAGATGTTGACAATGAAAAATCATAGGCGACATCTGTGAATGACGCTTTGAATGCCCTGCTTTGCGCTAGATGTCGCCTATGATTTTTGTCTACTTGGAATTATAACCTACGGATGTTGAACATTTAGGGGCATTGTTTTAACATTATATATATAATTACGATGCGGGTTGCAATAAAGAAATATTATTTTTAAGTATTTATTGGAACACCCATGGTTTCCCTAGCAGAAAGAACAAGTTGGCGTTTAATTTAATATCCTTTCTTTTGGGTCACCCTGCATATTATATAAATATTCTGATACTAATGTTATTATTTTGTTTTCCATTTCAGAAATGGACTATAAGTTGAGCTAAGATGGCGGCGACCGATGGTCAAATAACAGTGGCAGCCGCTAGATGGGCCGACGAGGGCAATTATCTCCGGGAGTTCGTCGCAAAACACCGCTTACCGGCCGTAGTCAAAATAATCAAGGGTCAATATGGCGGACTTGGCGTTCCTACGTTGCCCAGCCCGAGTCTCCAATCCACTGCCTTGCTGGTCTCCGCGGGTAAGCGACACAAGATAGTAGCTCAGGCGGTGAAGATCAAGGAGGGTAGACGGTTGGTGTCCGTCGGCCCCAGACTAGCGATACCCGCTACCTATCCGGGCTACTTCGAATTGCTTAGTGAGGAGGGCAGGGCTGTGAGGTGTATAGAGAGCGTGGCCGAACTGGCGAGACGGCGTCCAGAAGAGGGTTGCCTCGTACGCGAAACGATACGCGGAGTACAAGCTAAGACTGATCCCGACGGCACGGTGATTCCGGAAGAAGCCAGAACAATACCAGCCGGAGAAATACTAGTCCCTTCAGGCGAAACAACTATACCCGGCTCCAAGGGTAAATATTTGAAATGTGTCGATACAAAAGGCGACACGATACTCCTAGGATTAGAGCAACGTGGGAAATTCTCGGCACTAGCCAGGGAAGATAATATAAGCGGAGTTCATACGGCTAAAAACTTGCTAAGCAAGCGAATGCCAATCACCGTACGGTTAGTGCATGGAACAGCACCTAGAGGATTGAAAAGTCCAAGTCATTTCGTACCCGAACTGAGGCTCCTTTCAATCTTCGAGGAGGAGCATATATTTGCATTGCCCCTACAGAAAGAAGTGCAGAGCGTAACTGCGTTACCGCTTGCGGCGCCCCTGAAGTTACTGCGAACTAGGAACGAGGAACAGCTAAGGGGTATGGTGGAATTTGGGAGGTTAGTGGAGAAATGCACGAGGCTCTCCAGCGAAGTAGCCGATCGGATACACGTCCTAGACGGCAAATTAGGGGATTCCAAGAAGCAAGCCGGCCAACAACTCGATATGAAGAACGGGTTTTTGCTGAGGCGAAGCGCCTCCTCGGATTCCGCCAATCACCGCACCAAACACTCTCACCACCGCAAAGATGAGAATCGACTGCCGGTGCACCCGAAAGATTACGAAGAGATCGATCAAATCTACGATTACGTACGCGGTTTCGCGCCTCTGCCCAAAAATATCCGATCACCTTTCTCCGATCCGTCGCCCTCCTTGACACCCACCCCTGAACCCAATAAACCCGAACCACCACCAATAGAAACTATCCCCACGAAGAAACTGCAAGCGGAGAAGCGTAATCGTAAAGGGGCTTCGTCCACTATACGAGAGAGTACCCCGAAGGTTTACGTGCACGCGGAGAAGGTACCACCGGGTCTGCCGAAGTTGTACGTGAAAAACGGACATTCGCAGCGTAGCCGACTTTTCCGACAGAAAAGCGCTTCGCCGATGAAGGAAACGCCCCCGAGTCCCATCTCTAAGTCCGGCTCGCCCCTCTTCAATATCCGTTACAAGTCTTTAAATAACATCCACCAAGCGATGGAATTGGATGGCACTTTAGATTCGAGCAATTCGGGCGGACGGGCATCCGGTGATTCCGGCGGTGGTATTAAGCAGCCGGAGAAGAGATCTCGTAAACTATCGCGGCCGCGCAGTTTAAATAATCTAGTGTGGGAGATACGAGAATATCCCGACATATCGATGGTCGTTAAGCCGAAGAAGATGGAACCACCCGCTGCCATAATATACAAGAAACATTCCAAATTTGTGATCAACGGTCAGAGTCAACGCAAGGGGGCGCACTATTTATAAACTTTATTCTTATTTTTTTCTGTTTATGTGATTTCCGTTGTTTTTATTAGATCGGTTTGCTGTGCGCGATATCCTCAGTTGATCTTTTAGGGACTTTTGTGATTCGTCTAGGTTCTAAGTGAATTTTTGTTTAATTAAAGCGATTTGTGATGCCGTTTTGTTACAGGAAGTCGCCGTTGTTCGGTGCGGTACTTTTTTTTTTATTATAGCGAGAGGTTATCGACTTTGTATTTGTTTAACTCGTACAAAAATTCCACATATCATTTCCTTTATTAGCTAATATAATAATAAATAACGGTAACATTCATTTAGCGTAGATATTATATACATATAGCGAGAGGTGTCTGTATAGTATACACACGGTTTTTTATTTAACTTTATAATCAGACTGAAATTATTTTGACTGCCGGAACTCGTATGTATTATATTTCCCAAGCATTACAATCAAAATAGCTATTAAGGATATTTTCACAGGCGTTTGTTTATCCGTTTTATTTCAAACATTACCCGGAAGCTTTTTTTTAATCTGATGAATAAAAGATATTTCAATATTTGAACGTTCTCAAATTCTACCTAATATGTACGAACAAAACTATTCAAAGATATACAATTAGTAAAAGAACACCACTTTTCATAGCATACTCACGATTGTAGTGAACTCAAGACAATGGAAAATTAATGCGAATTCAAAGATACGCAATACGGTACCAAAAACAACAGTAAAGAAAAATAAAAGAAATAAAAATACATTAAGAAACGGGTATCATAAGATCGATATTGGCCCACGTTAGGGCGAGTGCAACCTTTGGTGCAAGTTCTTTTTAGCTTGATTCCTTCACGCCCTTTCTGATGCGTTCATGAATTAGTTCATGGATTGATAAACGCGCATGCCCCCTTCATGTACAGAAACATGAACTTGTCGAAAAAATGTGTATTGAAAGGGGTTTTGTTTGCTAATGTAGTACCATAGACACCCCACAGGTGGCCCTACAACCAGTTATTCTCTAACCCATCGATAGCATTGTTTGATTACAGTCTGGCTGCCGATAGTGTCTATACTTCAGTCGATAGTTGTTCATTAAGTCACGTATTTGCGAATATTTTCACCCATTACGACCAACAAAATTTTTTTCGCTGATCGACATTAAACGCCAAACTTTAGTGACAACTGACGTGCACTAAACTGTCTCATTTACTGCCTAGGCATTAAAAATGTGGAAAAAATGCCTAGGCCGTAAAAAAAACTTTAATACTTCATAAACTAAGTTATAGTGACTTGACAGAAAACAGAACGCAATTATTACTTATTATAAATGCTAATATTTACATTAGTACAATTGTTAAGAACCAATGGCTTTTGTTCTTCGACATTTGTTTCCTTGAGTTTACTGTTAATAATTGTGCTTGTGCTGGTATAAGATCTTAAAACTGCAACACTTGAATTACTACTGATGGTTGTAAAATTCTTTTTCCTTATCTTGGATTTGCTAGCCACTGATTCTTCAATATACCCTTTGACCACACTCGTAGACCTAGCAAAAATATAAAACAGTATTTTTAATTGAAGTATATATCTCTTCACAAAAAAAAACTTACTGCCAACTTCCATGTCTTTTAAGTATGGTGATATCTCCTCCAAAGTTCACTAACAATGTTGCTGAATTTCTCCTGAAGCAGTGGCAATTTTAAATATTCATCTATTTCTGCAAGCATTTTTCCAAACTTATGGATACTAACGTTTTATTTACAGCTTCTCCCAGATGAAAACTTGAAAAAGCTCCTTAATGATTCCAAATTTGGGCGGCACGAAGTGTACTTCCAATAAATTTGCAAATAATCTTTACCCACAAACGATCTATGCTTTTTCGTTTTTCTATCTGGCAACGTAATCTACAATTTGTCTCTCAAATTCTCAATATCTTCTAGTTTCAAGTTCAACAGTTCGTCGCATCTGCATGCTCTTGCCAATCCAAATGTTAATGCTACTTAAGACAATATTATGGGCGTGATTTTCTTTTATAAATCAAAGCATTTACTATAAATCTTTTTTTTTTGGTTTATATCCGCTTGATTGGCGCTTTAAAAAGCAATAAGCTCTTGATATTTAGACACATCAATGTTGTTATTGATGTTCAAAGCAGTCTTCAACATTAAGTAAATGCTCCATAAAGAAGAGTTCATTTTCGTTGATAATTCTGCAAAATACACCAGCAAAACTTCTTCTGATTATAGCTTTACTTTCTTTTTATCACAAAAAAAACAGGAAATTTCTGCTTGTTGATAAACTTTGCGAGACTTCTCAGATAGTAAATGCGATTCTACAATTTTTGCAACTCTAATTTCATATTTCAATTCAGCAACAGAGCTGATTTAATTCTTTGGCTGAGTTCAAAGCCTCGACTGCGCATCATCTTTGAAACTCCTAGGCGCGGCATTAAATCAGCTACTTTGTTGCTTTATTAAACAAATTGCTATTTTTTATGTTAAACGCAAAAGTACATTTTTGTAAATGAGGTGTCCATTCGGTGAAAGAATTTGATAATCCACCGACTTGCTCATGTGCACATCCATAACCTTATTGGAACAATTTACGGACAGTCCGTTTCATCATGCGGCGGGCGCCCATCTGACGATCAACAGACTTGAAAGAGCAAAGCTCATGATATTTTTTCTAATTTGTATGCTTTATGACCTTTTTTTCACAATGAAATCTGTCTATGCAAAAGTCGCTTGGGCCAAAAGGATTTTATTGGAAAAAGGTTCAAATTTTTTTCATGGTAGCAAATTGGTGTTGCGATTGTAGCTGCAACCGTTTTGTAATGGAACGTGCAAGTAGCCTTCAAGAATAGGTACATAGAACCAAGAAAATTTATGCAATAAAAAGAATGACTTTGGCCCTTTCTGCACAGGCCGATTCAAATTGTAATTTCAAAATTTCGGAATTTTCGTGATGGTTGGCAGAACACAAATGACACTTTGAGCTAATTTAAAATTTGACTTTGTTAATAGAATATTCTGTACTTATTTAATTTAATGCAAAATAAATAGTTTTTTTTGCACGTATTCCATACGAAATTAGAGAAATTTCTGAAATAACCGTAAATAATTTACTTCCCAAGTTCGTATCAATATATAAATAATTTTTTTGCACCGTTTGTAGTTATTTGATTTGCATTTGACAGTTCGACTTTTTTCGACATTATAATCTGATATGACATTTCAATTGACCACTCCTGAAAAACTAAAATACACCAGTCTTAGTTTAGTGTATTTTAGTTTGTACGTTGTTGTAGTATGAACGTTAAGTGAATTCAAGAAATTTTTTAATATTAGCACTCGGGCTCGCAATATATGTTAAAGGTTTAAATTTAGGGGTGTTATTGTCTTTTATAATCGGATACACTAATGACATTGCTTTAGTA
>JARFOC010001254.1:141836-159909 GCA_031763485.1 Osmoderma eremita | reverse complement strand
GACGACTTCCTACGCAACTAAAAATGTTGATGTTCTGTTTGTCACTAGCTGTTGTTTATGTTCTTTTTTTATGTAGTATATATATATTTAACTTATTATTATTATGATTCATTTTACATGTTTTTATTTGACACTTGGTGAACAACCATATTCTTTTTTTTTAAATGACCTATTCTGTAATTGTTTTATTACACAATAAAATATATACATACATACATACAAGAGTCAGTTGTTTATAATGAATTTAAACAATTAAGCAATTGTCAAAAATTCTCCAACATAGCCAACGTTGGCATCTATTTATAATAATACCAACAGCCACCTAATAAAAAAGGCAACAATCCCCGTTATAGAAAAGGATATACCGTGCAAGCAACAAATCCCGAGAACCACGTGACCCGTCAATTTAGTAATGTTTTGTTTTAAGGTTGATTTTGTTAGTTTGCGGTATGGGTTGGCAATAATAAAGCCATTAGCGTGCATATCAGCTTGATTACACATGATTTACATTTCATCTATTTTCACAGTTTATTAATATTTCGGTTTTTTTTTTGTTTTTCCCTAGATAATAACGGTTATTTTTAGAACATTTTACAATTTAAATTGTTTATTTGTTGTAAGTTGTTAAGTTATATTGCAATAATGTGGAACTTAAACCATAAAATTTTAGACAACATTATTCTTTATTACATCATTTACAAGTGAACAAAATGCTTTTATTTAAATGGCATACTTCCGTAGTGGAACTAGGAACCCAGATGGTTCGTGAACGTATTCTGTACAATTTATAGGACAATTTCCAGATGAAGAAGTTGATTATGACAAATTCATTAATCAAACGTTTTGTATTGGTGAAACGATTTGAAATGAAGCACTGTATTTGCAAAGGCAAACCTTCAGGGTGAGCAACAGTTTTAACCGATAATGTTGTTAATGATATCCAAAACCGCATGGAAGTGAGCCCTAGTAAATCGGTTATAAAGTTATCTGCTCAAACAGGTACGATTTAGTGTATTACGTAGTAAATGTTTGAATAGCGCCCTATTTCAACCATTCACTCAATAAGATTTATGTACATTAAATATTGTAAATCATTTATGTCTCTAGGTGTCTCTTACGAAAGTTGTCGGTAAGCTCTAAAGAAGAATCTACACATGCATCGATATAAATTCACTGTAGTCCAGCAATTGTACCCTAGAAATCATGAAGCACGATTACAATATTACCAATGGTTCATGGAAAATTTAAATAACCACGATGTAACATTTATGTCTGACGAATCGTGGTTTCATCTATCTGCCTATGTGAATAGCCATATTACAGGATACGGTAACTAGAAAATCCTCATAATTTTGTGGAAAGCAGTTGACATCCGATAAAAGTTGGGGTTTGGGTCGCGTTATCAAGACGACGTATTATTGAACCAATATTTTTTCATAACACCATAAATGCAGAGAGATACAGTAATGATTTGCCACGGACATTTATTGACCAATTACACGATGACGAGATTAGTAAATAAAAAGGATCGATGTAGTTCATAAGAGTAAAACTAGCTTTAAAAGGTGAACTGGACCATATTAAAATGAGTCATATTTCTCAAACTGGATAGAATCAGTTAAAAGAAATAAAGAATCTTAATGGAGTATCTACGTGCCAGAAATGAATAGTTTTCGGGTAAAAAGAATATACGAAACTCCATATTTTGGAGAGCTCTATCTTAAAATGTTAATTATTTATTGAGATTTGTGCAATATCCAGTACTAAAATACAAGAGAAATCTATCAAACAACGGTTCCCGTGAAGAAAAATAAGAAAGCTGCTTATAGCTGCCATCCAGATTTGGTAACTGTGAAAATCACGACCTTCTAACATGTTAGTTGCCACTAACATCTTCGCTGCATCAGCAAGTAGGTCCATAGATAAGTTTTCTTCTTCTTCCTTCCATTTCATTCGCGCTTTCGACCGTCGAATTTGGGCTAGTTTATTGGGCCTTCGTATACCCACTCCTTCAGTGCTTTCCTATTCGCGGTCATAATTCTCATGTCTCCCATCGATTTCCCTTTTGTTTCTCCTACTTTTACCATTTGTTGCATCCATTTTCTTCGTACCCTCTTTGTTATTGTGGCTTGTTCCATCGTCATGAGATGCCCATACCAGCTCAGTTGTCTCTTTGTTATTTGTTGTGTAATTTGCAATATGAAGGTGTGCTATTTTTTAAATCAATGATACCGTTTTCGAGAAATTAACTGTTAAAGATAATTAAAGATAATTTTCGCCAACCAATGTTTTATTAACCCAAAATTGAAATTGTAAGTGCCGTCAAAACCATTTCTTTTATGCAACAGATTACGTTTCAGTTTTTGATCATTAATCGTTAGTTAAAGAGGTAAATTAGTATACTTTAAACTTCGCTGTACTGTTGACATTCTATAGATTATTAGTTAACTAAATTATTATATGAGAAATAAATGGAATTTTATCTTACGTTGCAGCAATATAAATATGCAGCACTCATAAATATCAATTCACATTTGTTTTATATTTTATGTGCATTCATAAATATAAATATTAACCCACATATGTATTATGTATATATGTACGTATATTATGTATGTACAAATATATTTTTATAAATGCATTCCGAATCAAAACTGTAATTAATACACGATTTTCCGAATGAACATGAGAGGTAGGACACAACATATATCTTGCGGCACAATCTTTTTTTTTGTTTTTAATTAATAATTTACCTGGTGGATTAAATTTATATTCTGGAAATAACAAAGAGAACGCGCTGCCTCCGTCAATATATCAATATATTTTACTCTCTTACTGTAATTATATTATCAGCGAATTGTACTTAAGAATTGTATCTTATGGTGGTTTGTATGGAATGCCATTTAATTTATTTCAAGTAGCAAGCAAATAAATTCGCTGATAATTCTACATTATAAATTACAAGAATTTATTCTCCATGGACGTTGTTAAAGATAATAAATCGATTGTCACTTTTTTCTTGTTTTAGATGCATTCGTATATATATATGTACATCATACGTGTTTTAATATTGTGGTAGTAATTTTAATATTTTATTTCATTTATGCTGATTACAATCAACGTACGTGCGAAACAAAACAAACAAAACAAATTACATAACCTCACATTCTGTTAACGCCGCTCGGCTTCCTTTAAACATTTAAAATGCTTACCCATTTCTAAATTTGTGTGCGACTTGTATGGTGTCGTGTACATGTATTTTATCTTATTAAGAAAACGATGATGTGCTTAGCTTGTAATCTTTACGTACAGTGAGCAAAGTGGAAGTATTTTTCAAAGAACTCTGGCTTAACCGAGTCGTCAAGAATCCCTTTCTACAGGGGCAAATCAAAAAGTAAACAGACCAAAATCCGTTGGTTGCGTCATTTATCTATTAATAGCGCTTATTTGATATTTTATAGTAAATAAAGCAGTCTTGAATTAGCTTCTCTAGAAGTATGTTTACACTATAAATAGTAGGCTGTTTTGTTGTGAAACGGCTAAATAAAAGTCTTCCCTTTTATTAAGCATTTTAATTATGTGCAAGTATTACATTATTTTCACCCAAAAACTATGACAGATGCATTTTAATTTTTATCGCAACTTCCTCCGCGAATCTGTTAGGGAATGTGCCAAGAGAACATCAACGAAAACCTTTCAAACGTGTGAGCTTGCCATAATACGCAGTTATATTATTAGAAAACCCAGAAAATGGCAACTTGCTAAGAATCAAGCAATCGGTTTCGATCGACGGTTATATTTGATGTAATTTGTTTTGTTTGTCACGCCTCCTAGGCTTAGTGACGACACACTAATGATGGGGTCAATTATGCTATGACTCAAACATCATAGATTTTATACAGAATAAATACATTTTGCAATCTTGCAAACATAGTATTATGCTCCTACTTTTACACTTGATCAAATCTATTTATTGTACACCCGCAGTACCAGACGAAAAGTGAAAGGTGTATAAGAAAAGTATATAAGTTAAGTAAGAAAATTTGCATAAATAAAATGCAGTGTAATTCATTAGATAGATACTACGGGGTGATCAATTGCATTCATAATTAGAGTAAGCTATGAGTATTACAACTTGCTTGCTAACACATGCTTTCCGCGGCCATCATAAATTTTGCTAATATATTCCTTCAAAGCCGTCGAGGTATGACATGAAAGTTTTTGCTTTAGTTGACGCTAAGACAATTTATACACAAAACTTAGAAGTGTACGTTGGAAAGCTACCACCAGCGCCTTACCAACAATCAAGTTCGCCAAGTGATATTGTCAAGCAATCAAGGACAGTAACAGAAATATAACTTTAGACTATTGCTTTACAATACTCTAACAAGTGGGTTTGCTTAGACCATCTAAAGTGTATTTGCAATCAATGTGTGAAGATCCAGGTGCAGACGAAGACTAATATAGTTCAATACAATTTACTGTATATTTAAAACACGTCACATCAAACAAGCTTAATATATTTTTCGAATGAACAATTTGTATATTTTGGATCACATATTACCTGCTCAACATAACTTATTTACCTTTTAAGCAAACGGAGTATACGGAGATACTATAGCATCTCAGGCGAGTGAATTTAGTAGAAATGCTAGCGCGAGTACTGTAGCGTTAATAAAGCATTTTATAGCAACATAACCCAAAATTATCAGTTTATGATAAACATTACTAACGGTGACTATACCAATTAAGCAGTGTTATAAACTTTGTAGCAAAACAGCCTACCTAAATTATAAATTCAATTGATTTCAAGTTATTTGAAAGTAAATACGATTTGTCACTTGTTCCTTGGTGAATATTTAGTTTGCTGATCATAAAAATTAATCGTTTCTACCACTAGATTATCAATCTAATGGCATAAATAATCCCATATTAGAGTAGAAATCATACATTAATTACTTAGTGCTAACTACCCATCATACCAGTAACGATGAATATTAATGCCATCTTTGGGTCTTTATATTCTATTATTATAGCCAGAGTTTATAAAAATTTAAATGTTCATATTTATGTTGATAGAAAATCAACTCTTAACGTTTTCAATGAAATCAGTAATGATAAACACATACATATGTGTGTATTAATACTTCCAGGAATGTCTTCAATTTTTTGAAGTATAATGTTTCAAATACAATAATTCTACTCACCATGTGACGCCGTAAGCATTCTTTATTGTTGCAAACGACCAACACGCGACGAAAAAAATCAATACAACAAAATAAAAACAAAGACACCTTTCCCAACGTAAATTTAAATAGTAATCTGTCAGTTTGTAAAAATTGTCGGCGTGGTGCGCCATCTATTGGTAAATACTTGAACTGAACAAACAGAACCCCTATTTCTGAACATCAACGGTAGATGGTGCCGTCGATTATGAGAGAGGGGTTTTCGTAGCAATTTTCTTGAAGGAGCTTTGCAATATTTTGTTTCTCAAACTCGGCGTTAAGTTTACTTTTCGTTATCAATAAATAATATCATTTTGTAGGAAAACCATGCCAATTTTAATTCTCTTTTACATTTTTTAATTGTAGGATATCTAGTAAAATGTCGAATATAGAAAAGAAACTTTTACCAAAGGGATAACAAAAAGAATTCTACTTCGGCTTGAAATAAAATTCTTCAAATTTGGTATATATGTATATTCAATATATTGTTTTTATTTTCGAATTTTTTATCGTCACATTTTACAGTTTGGTATATTCAATAAATTAAATGTCCATTATATTAATAATTAATCACAACCACAACATAATTTCTATTTATAGCGAATACTATCCAATATTAATTCGTTAAAGCAATAAATACCATTTCATTGTTATGTAAACGGAAACATTTTTAACGATATTTAAACATTAAGGCCTTGCAATAAAATGTTGCATCGTTGTCGAAAATTTGTAATTAAGAAAATGTAGGCAGTAAATTATGTATTTAAACACGACTAGATTCTTGAAATTCATTAGAATAGATCCATTTATCTACATACAGTCTATAATATAATTTATTTATATATTATAATTTAAAAACAACAATTAAATACATTTATAACGCGTCTATTGTATGTACAAAATGACTATATATTACGTAGTACGTCTTGTCATTAATTCATTGCCGATATAATTCCGATATTATTGCAATTGCAACTGTTCCTTGATGTTGATGGTTGTCATAAAGTATTTTACGATACTTATACATCATGTTAATTATTTAGAAAGTACTTGTTTGTTAAGTTGTCCTACCACAGATATCATAATTACAATGTCCTTTATTGTAGGTTCAATTTTTGTACATGTCACACAGTACTTTCTCCATGGGTGTGTTACCTATTGTTTTCTGAAAAAATATCGTCTCGATCCTGGATGCCGGCACAATGCGGAGCAGAGGAAGCATGAGTAACAGGCGTCCAAACCGGGCTACTTGACCAGGAAGTTGGGCCCTGCAGTGTTGCCACAGCATGACCTGCGCCTGATCTTGTAGATTTTCTATTTGACTGGGATCTTTCAAGCCACGTGTTTCTAGGAGAAAAAAAAACATACCACATAATGGTTAATAAAATAGTTATAATGTCCTGTGTAATAAGATATTACCATTGAATAAAAACGTTGTTTCATACATAAAAACTTTGTTTTCACATAAAAAGATAAATGAATTTTGTGAGATTTGTGAAAATAAACTTTGCAAAAAGAGTAAATAACTATACGTTCGGGGTATAGATTAATATAACTTGAAAACAAGCGATACATTTTAATGAGTTGTGACGTAAAAATTTTGTAATGAAACAAATCTAACCCACCACCTACGTCAATGACTCATTTGCGTCAAATTTAGGAATTGTAGCCCTGACGAAACTGTAGAGTACTAAATTCTCTAAAACGCAGTATATATCACGTGCAATCATTAAATCAAAAAGGTTAAAAGGTGAGTTTCACAAACTGTACAAGAAACGTAATAGCTATTTCACGACTGTAGAACGAGATTATCAACAGAACTTTAGTTCATTCGCCCTTTAGAAAACAGTACAGCGCTTATGGGTGCCGCACAGCGTTGCCAAGTGTTTTTGAGGTAGATACATGCATTAAATATGGTCACAAAGCAAAGTGTATTATACTTATAGGACATGCATTCATTCTGGGTGACCAAGTTGTTTTGGCCCAAAACTATAAAGATCTAGAATACATAAACCGTAAACTTATCGAAGCGTACAAGAGATGGCGTCTGGAAATCAACATGAACAAAACAAAATACTTGCGCGTCGGGGGAAGTCAAAACCACCTTATTTTGGAGGACTGGCGACATATAGGGTTCTGTAAATAGTATAAATATTTCGGTCTAAGAATAACAAAAGGAACTCTAGATGAAGCATTAAAAGGTCGGAACATTCGAGGAAGAATTTTGTTCCTTTGGAATATTAGGCAAAACATCTATTTTCCAAAACGTGGGGGTTTTCAAAATTGGTCATAAAGTTCACCAGATTCGAGCTCGATTACTAACTTGGCGATAGCTTAAATCATTATTAGTTTATGCAACAAAAGGCACAGAGGCACTACTCGATTGGATTGTCAATTGTGCAGCACTCATATGAAAAAAATTACCCTGCACTTCAACGGCAGCCGATGCTATTTTTGAAAATTTAAACATTTAATTTAGATTTATTAGAACCCAGTTGGCATGGCAACGCGCCATGCTTTCTCAAACAAAACAAAATACTTCAAACATAATCAGCTGATAATCATCGTTCCTAGGAAATTGATTGCTTAGTTATTAGCAAGTTGTAATTTTCCTGGTTGTCTAACAATATAACTGCATATTACGGTATAATATTATTATTAAAGGTTATTAGAGGGCACAAAGTAAATATGAAGGAACGCTCCTACAATGAAGAAGTAAGTACAGTCCTTGTGTACAAGGGTACAATCACTTTACATAATTTGCAACAGCTACACCTAAAATATATTGTTTTCAGATTAAACTAACCGAAAATACTAATATTGCAAGTACACACTGTACATGACCAAAAGGCCTACGTTACAAACCATAGAAGAAATGTATCCAAGCAAGGAATATTGAGCAACTGATATGAATCTATCAGAACAAGAATTTGAAGATGTTAAAGGTTTTGATGAGGCTGTTTAATATCTTGGTACATCTCCTAACAGATTAATGGAGAAAGTTGTGATAATTAAAATATAATGTACCTATTTGCCATATTTTTTGAGTGAAAAACAATGTAATACATGCACGTAATTAAAATACTTAATAAAAGGAAGACTTTTATTTAGCCATTTCATAACAAAACATTATCTATCCTACTATTTACAGTGTAATCGTAACACAATATACGTTAATGTCTGTACGTATTTGCATATATAACTTTTCTTCCTCTTGCGTAGTAGTTCAACATTCTGGTATTTATGTTATTAGTTGCAGCTTCAAATTAGTGACCGCTGGTTGGGATGGATGGTTGTCGATCAATATGTATACAATATAAATTTATTATTTTGACATCCTCCTATGTCCATCACCATGTGTATACAATACAGCATTAATCAATTTATTTCTTTAGCTCAGAGTTCTTTGCAAAATACTTGCACTTCTTCTGCTTACTGTGGTGATTACAAGCAAAACACATCACACGTTTGTTAATAAGTTAGTATACAAGACAAAAAAGAAACACGATACCATACAAGCTGCACACAAATTTAGAAATAATGGACTTTTAAGAGAAGTCGAACAACGTGAGCAGAATATGAGGTTATGTAGCTTGTTTTGTTTGGAAAAAGTTTCACAGCGTTGCCATTTTTTGACGTCAGCACTAATGCTCTCAATTAGCTATCTCAATAATCGTTGATATTCGACCGTGTATGTTTATTAGCCTTTTTTGTTCACTTTTGCCCCACCAACACGTCCATCTATGCAACACCTCTAGTTTTACAATCCCCCAGAGAAGTAGTCAGCGGTACTATTAAGAATTTTCATTTATTAGGGTTTTAAGAATTATGTACTTGAGGCGCCACCTATGAGTTATAAGATGTAATAAAATGTAACCTAAATTTTGATTACACGATGGACATTGTGTTGTATAAGCAGGTATAAGTCAGTGAGTGTATAAGCACGTATATAGGTACTGTTATTTTCGGCGTGATAGTTTTGAACATCCTTTTTACTTGTTCTTAACTCTGAAAGATTAAATGTGTTTTAATACACAAATCATACAGTACTGTTTCATTACAAATTAACCAATAAAAAGTACAAATTTGTATTGCTATCTAGTTAGTTAGATCCGATACAGTGCAGTGTTTATTTACCTGCCCGGAAGAGAACGATGGCTTTAAGACAGGCGAACTCCGCCGGATCAACGTGCACTGCTTTGAAACGCATCAGCGTGTCAGCCAATATTCGCACGTCGGTCGTGGAATGTCCATTTTTTGCGTGCTCGTTGACATTGAACAACGGACTGGCAACGACATCCAACGGCATGCACCACTGGATGGCGTTTAACAAGAACAGCTCGCTCCACGCTTCTTCCAGCAGAATCACCTGAAACATTCGTGAAATTTCAACACGTGACATGCAACTTAAAGAGTAGGTACTGCGTCGCGAGTTGAAAGAAGAAAAAAACCACTTCCAATACAACGATCTCCACATATGTAAACGGGATAATGTGCGATTTTGCGTAATTTAAGCATTGAAAGAGGGTTTAAACACTGTTAATATCCAGATGTTTACTTAACAACCAGTTCACTTATTACATATTCAATTACAAATATGCTTTATCTCGAACATAATATAATATATGCTGTCACTATTTTTACTTATTGTACAACTCATTAATTGTACCATCAACGTTATCTACATTACTTGGAATCTTTTAATTGCCAACGAGTTAATTAATGGTCTAGTAAAGAGTAAAATAAAACTTACCTGGTCCCTAAATGGTAAACTGGCAAAGCTGGGCAAATTCTTAGCCCATTTAACGGCCATGAAGAGAAGCCTTGCTGATGTTTCGTAAACCGTTTCATGGGATGACGGATATAGGTTGGTGGTCGTTATCGCGCCAGCGGGGTGGGGTTCCGGCCTGACGGGGCCACTACTGGACGATACCCCGCATCCTGATGTAGGTGTATCTTCTTCTTCGTTTGTTACGTCGATACTTTCTTCTGTGCATAGACATTACGTGTTATTCAAATTAAATACCTTTTAGTAAGAAATGAAAGTTATGGTAACAGTGCTGTTTAGTGCTCCTATTTTTCGCTGTTCGCGGGCATTTAATACACATGCGCAATGGACCATGTTGTCAGATTTCGTTTAAGGGGCAAGTTCCTTTATTCAACAATTGATGGCATCTATTTCGTCATCAACAGATGCACGTTAATTTATGGTTGTTGTTAATACAACTCTGATGGCTACAGATTGAATGTGAATTTAGAAACCCTTTGTTGGATGGTTGCATACTGTGGCTATCTTTAACCTAACCTATATGCCAAAGGCGAGCATTGAAATCTCGCCTGAACATGGAAAATTGTTTGTTGTCTGCAGCTATTACTGCAACTTGTTATGTATTTGATCGGTAACGCCATCTAGATATATATATAAGAGACATGTGTGACGTGACTGTATAATGATAGGTGTGTACCAAAAAGTAAGTGTATTACGTTGTGTATTAATATGTCAATAAAGATATACAAAAGTTGATATCTCAGTGTCTAAGATATGTAAGTGTCTGACGCGGGAACATAACACAACTGTGTAAAAAAACCATTAATTTTTAATTTTAATTCATCTTCTAGTGTTGTTGCTCCATTATTTAAAACAATGTGTACATAACCTCTACAACTATTAAGCAGACCCATCCACTATTGAAGCAGATGGAATGGATGGGACATCAGAAAATTTTGATGACCTTTAAGAAGAATTTAGGAACTTGTTGTATGGATCATTATTACGTCATATCACAAAACATGTTTAATTTAGGAATTTTTTGGTCGTAATTAATGCCATCAGAGTGCGAACATGTTGAATTAAGGAACTTGCAGACCCATTTGGCGGAATTAATTTGAATATAAAACCCATCGCTGGCTTTTTTTATAATCTTATTTAAGATTATAAAAATATATTCTTATTAAAGAACTGTTTTCAGGAAATCATGTAATATAAAAAAACACTTGAAATTCTTTATTATAAACTAGCTTTGGCAGCTATGTTGGTGGTTCACAATAGGCACTTATTGTGAACAAGAGACAACATTTCATTAAATAATTGTTTTATTTCTTGTATTTTCTTCGAAGGGAAACAATACACGTTTAGATCAAAACATTTATTACTTCACACATTGGTACTGATGTTTTTCTTTCAAACGTACGAAATTGACTGTAGTATAACTTATATATACAACAAATTACATAAATAATGTATTAACATTAGAAGATATCTACAGAAACTAGAGTAATATTTATATTATTTTAATAGATGTCAATTTATGATTTATTCATGGTATCTTAAGGGGATTGTCCGATTTGCTGGAGCTTTTGTTGCTTTTTTACTTATAAACTTACGTAATAATATACTGGTGTGGTAGTCAAAGTATAAGGCTGGCGCCAAACTTAGCGGAAATTCCGTCGCGTAAATTCAATGGCGTAGTTAGCGTTACTTCTGATAGAAACACACTACGACTGAAATCAGTTTGTGTTGAGCTTTTATTCAGGAATGTTCAAAATGAACACTACTGAAGTAATTTGTATGTATTACGTTCTGGAACAAGACAGAAGGAAGAGAAAACTGTGGATCCCTCCTTTAAACATGAAAAGATTATCTCATGGACACTTCCATATCTTGTATCCTGAATTTAGAAATTTTCCTAATAAGTTTTTTCAATACTTTCGTCGTTACAATCTTTTGACGAACTTCTTTGGTTTAAAGAGAATTCATATCGAAAAGCAAAATACAACATTCAGACAAGCTATATCTCTATATCGCTATACAATTTCTCAGTGATGTTCCATAAACATATACGATTATGCACTTCAAAGATGAATCTCACGGTATCGAACATCCTGTATAGCAAAAACACATGCATATGCACCGAAGTGCACCATGTATTATTTGCCTTTGTGGTTTTTCTTCACAAATGACATTGGGATTTCACATTCTCTACAAAAACAATAATTTTTTCGTAAATGGTGCTTTACGAGGCAATAAATGCATGTTAAATTATCATTAAAACAAATATCCCGTAAAACATCTCTGGCAGCCATGGTAAACTAAATAAATAAGCTAAAACCGAAGAAAAAATATTTTAACAATAATACATAACCAAACAAACAAAAAGGTAATTTAACAACAATATTATAATTATGTACTGGTGGGTAATTCAAATTAAAAATAGATCAGTTACCTAATTTTAAGATATACCTGTTGAAAAATTATAATTTATGTAATTACAATTCACACCGCTTACGGCGCTGACCAGTAATAATATGCATCTGATAACATTACCTATTTTTGGGTACCTTCTGCGCATGTGTCAGAATCCACTCAAAATAGGAGTACTAAAGAGCACCACTACCAAAGTTATTTTAAAATCCAATCGTTTTCTATGAGATTAGTTGTTTCATTATTAAGACATTAATCAAAATCATCCCGTTTTAACAAAGCATTTTAAAGCAACATAACCTAAAATTATTATCCGTCAATTTGTGATACAGTGACATTACTAATTGAGCAGTGTGATAAATTTTGTGGTAAAACACAAAGCCTACTCCAATTATAAATTCAATTGATCGCACCGCATAACTCACAATTAGACAAAGGACAGTAAGTACAGCAAATAATGTGACATACATAAGTCTAAATTGGTAAACCGCAAAATTTTCGAAGTAGCAAAAATTTGAAACAAGAAATCGACGGTGAAAACTTAATTCATATTTTTACAGTTACACCTGAACGTAGTTTTTAGGTAGCTTAGATTTACCATAGCCATTTCCTGTACATTACTTTAATAGAGATATGATTTGTCCCGAACATATTTAAATATAAAATTTAATTTAAGCTGAACAACCCTTCAAAGCAAGAGGGCTGCTTTGCCATTGTGTATCTAACTATATATGGATATAGAAAGCGTTGCATTTTGGCCGGGATCCCCTAGGGTGTAATTAGCATGGAACGGGTAGCAATCCCGGAATTAAAGAGGTATAAAATTTGGTTTTCACTGATTGCGATATGATTCGTTGTACCTAGCGGAACACATTCCGTGTTGATTTTACATGAAAAAAATCAATAAGTACATAATCGTAATGCGGAACTCGCAAGGGAACAAAGGCAATTTAAATGTTTATGTTTGGATAATATTTATTTTTTCTGAACGTGCGAATCTTTAAGGTATCTTAGTTTCATCATTTGCAAATGTAAGAAATCTGAAGATGTATTAAAAGAACTAAGTTATTAGCTCTAAGAGCTTTGTGAACGAAGATTTAAAAGGAACATAAGTTTACCATTGATAACTTTGTTTTAATATGCTTACCGTCATTATCACTGTTGGAATCGTGTTTGGGTGTCAGCTCTCTGTTTAGCATTGGAGGTGGCGGTACGGGATGTAAAAGTCCCGGACCGTATCTAGCTGGTGACAGAGCCATAGTCAATGAAACGGGTGGACTGCAATCAAAGGACCTGCATATAATAACAATAAGTCAAACCATCTCATTTTCACTCCTTCGCGTATTGATCTAACTATTCATTTGGTGGGAGTGACTCCTCCGGCACCTATTGTCCAATAAAGCGTATCATTCGATAATATGTGTTCTCGCCTATGATAATAAAACCCGCCGTGCCGGATGCTGCCGTAACGTCGATCAAAAACCCGCTATCGTCTGTGCTTTTGTAGCTTTAACGTATGATAGATAGAAGGTGAATGTCGTAGCATCAGTCGTTTCTTTGAAGTAATTTAACCTTAGAGAGGTATCAAATTACAGTTGATTAGAGAAAATCGATAATGCTCGTGTGTGTATCGACTCTACGCCAACAGCGGTGATATTAATAGCTATAAACGTTCGTATCAGAAAAAAATAGCATCAACCTGCGTCAAACAAACTTTATTATTCGGTTCAAAGAGTAATTAATGGATATGAATAATTCAATCAATACGTGACTAACGAATAATCATTTTATGTCTAATTTAATTCAAATTTTAGCCCTAAAATATCTGAACGCATTGAACATATCAATAATGGAACAAAAGTATTTAAGATGCTTTAAGAAAATCATTTTTATTTTACCCGAAAACACCTACAGCTACCGCTGCCTCCCGCAAAGCTCTTTCTTGTTCAGCACTCATATCCCTGAGAGTCTCCGGCCTAATTGTAGCAGTGTTGCGTGGTTGCCTTTCATTCTGGACAGCTGAAAAGAACACTTAGTAATATTTCATCCAGAAGTGCACAAATAAAAAGATTTTCAAAATTATGAGTTTATATATTTTAATATATTTATAATTTTATTTCTTGAAAAAAAGACGTCAAGTGTCAGTTGAAAGATATGGTGTATAAAATAACTACAATTTACTCGCGCTATTAAATTCGGTGAAACTTGTTATTCCTTATACCGAGACAATGAAAGCGAACTTGCTATAGGAATTCTGTGTTTAACATGGCAATAAAATAAAATTATTACACCTGTGTTATGCTTTTTCATTAAGAATTATTGTTTATTTGTTCTTTATATACAAATTTAGAACAGTCGTTTGCCGCTACATTGTTTTTCTTTTATAACTTCATTTAGAAGTAATGGTCTATATCACCATGATATATATATATATATATATATATATATATATATATATATATCATGGAATATATATATATATATATATGTGATATATTAGTATTTATACTAACACGTAAAAACAGGGATTACTATGTCCTCATCAGTGTACTACGAAGAGCGCCTGCAACTTTTTCAGCATGCCGTAAGCATACACTTTACAATCGATGTGACCATGAAAAATTATGGGAGACATCTAGCGTAAAGCGGAGCATTCATAGCGATGATGTGTCGCTACTAATGCGTTGCATAATCAGCTGTGGTGTGTGATCCAAAAGTATTATACACACATAATACTTTCATAGTTTTTGCAATTAAATAACAAACTTTTGACTTTGCGCCGTTTCAAGACATTGTTGCCACTCATTGCAAATTGCATATCATATGGTTTGACATACATAGGTGTAATGGTAAAAAGATACGAAAACTATCAACACTAAAAGAACGTCAAAATAACAAATCTCAAGTAAGTACCTTGACAATTTACCTTATCTATGCAACTGGCAATGTTCTAATTAAAGAAATCCTGGGCGGACGAAATGTCACTTGATTACTATGCGTTTGCTGAATGCAAAGTTGTGTTTGCTTGTGTTGGTATGATGTTAACGTTATCGCTGTTAAAAGTTGCCTGTTTCGTTGCGAGAACTATATACATTTTCACCAATATTCATATATGCTTATAATAACATGGTGATATTTACCTTCTTACCAGAGTATCGGCACAAGTAATTTTCAGAATTTTGTTTGGTGATGGTTTATTTCGTTATAATACAAGCATATAGTTTTTAATTCGGATTTTCATTTTCGCAGAATCAACTTGATTTAATTTTATTATGAATGGTGTTAACGGTGCTAGTATAGCACACAATCACATTGTTGAAACTACTGCCATCCATTCTGATGCCACACGGTAAAAAAATTCTGCGTGTTAACTTTAAAAAGTAAGTGATAAAAAATTTGCGTGTTAAATCTAACAGGCGACATAGCCAAAGTTACATTTTATTACCAACATGAATTTGGTAAAAAAATGTTTACGACTATATTTCAGGCAGTTACATCTGTGGATCTAAAAAGTGTTCTTCAATGTTTTATTTGAAGAAGAGGGGCGTAAATAGGTACGCAATTTTTTGTGTATTGTATTGAGTAAAGTGAGATAGAGATACATACGTGATATACCAAAATTCGCGGTGTAAAATTTCCCAAAAATAGTGTGAACTTTTAGTGTTAATTTCTACACCCAATTGCTTACTGTGTATCAGTTAAATTTATATTGGTAAAAAATCCTTAATAATAATTGCTATAAGTTGAAGTTCTAAAATTTGAAAGTACTTGTGAAATACTTATACATGACTGGAATTTGTACCAACATGAATTATTGCGTTTGTATCTTTATGGAAATGTAAAAAGAATATAAACGCATTCAACGTGTTCAATTCTATTTATAATATATATAATCTATGTATATATATATACATATACAGGTGTAGAAATTTTTCATTTTGGATGCCGATTTCATTGAATTATTGTTAGAACGTTGCTAAATCGTTCGGTTCAGATCGCCGTGATACCGGCAGTTGTTGAGAATGCTGCAGTCGTTAGTGCGCTCTCGTCTTGTAAACATCATAAATGTACGGGTGCCATACTACTGCGATCTCCGAGCATGCATGGTTTGCTCATGCATCTAGCGAAGGCAGAGTTCCCACCACGTACATATATTGCGCATTACATATATTATGCATTGGTAATTATGGCGATTTTTATGCATACAACTCTGGCCAGTTCTAAACTTTAAAGCCGTCTATAAGTAATGTATTTCATCAAGCACCGATGTCATATCGTTTACCGACGCAATCTCCCGAATGCAGTCATGTTGCGCTGGTGGGGTGCATAGAATACTAGGAGTTGTCGTTGTAGAAGTTAGCTTAGTATGCTCGTAACAGCGGTGATTCGCGCATACTATTTTTGTTGACGTTACTCAAGCGTCTTTTACTTTGAGTTTTCTTTTTCGGAATTACAAAATACACTTGAAAATTTTCTCTAAATCCAAAAATCGCTTGCAGAATCGAAGTGGTTCATTTTGGATTTTTGAACATGCAAATACTTTCGGGGTATTTAGTTTTTTAAAGAAATCAAAGATGGAAGTTTTTCCCATATAGTGGGAACAATATGGCGGGCACGGAATACCAATGCGCTTTTTGTTTAATAGAGTCTTTTGAATGTCAATATCTGAATATTAAGTGCATATAATTTCTGGTGTTACTATCGTGTATCTGGATAGTAACTACTGGTTACTGTCACCACAATTATTCGGAATAACGCCATAGAATTTTTATAGTAAATGGGAAACCTGTACCAACAAAGTCAAATGTGCATTTTTTTTATCTTTTTTAGCAACAACTTTGACGAAAGGCCCAATTCTTGAGCAATTAGTGCTATGTCCACACGATACCCAACCTAATCTATGTAGAGGCATCGCTAGAACACTGAAGGATAACTATGCCGAAGTAGAATTTGTCGACTACGGTTTCACCGATACTGTGCCAGTGAAAAACCTGAGAAGCATTGACGAATCTTTAGCTACTAAACACTCATCTCGAATACCCATAACCTTAAAAGGCTTGGAGGATGGCGAATATCATCTGGAAGCTTCCGAATAGCAATCCGGAAACCAAATTCCAGGCTTTAAATTGTCATTATCATAATCGTTTCTCAGCCGTATTTACCTGTAATAATCTCAGAAAAGAATGCGGTGATAACATTTTCGATTTAGGAAGAATCTATGGGGAGCGGTCCAGTCCTTCCTCGGAGTTGAAACTGTTGTCTGGTATATATTACAACTGAAGATACGAGTTGATGAAGGTGTTACGTTACAAAATTTCGAGTAAATTCACCTTAAAGTTTTTCTTCGAACATAAAATAGTGTAATATTATAAATAGAACAAGTAAAGCAAAAATTGCATACAACACATTATAAAATATCTGGAAGACAAAACAACTAAACCAAATTTCCAGTAAACGATTATCGGAACAAAGCAATTAGGTACCAATAAACATGACATTAAAGCGGAGATAGCGTAAATGAATCTGCCAAAGTAAAGAAGTACTTGCCAAAGGAGCATTGCGTATAATCTACATCTTTTGTCTCTCTTCTATTACACCGCAAGAAGTTATGCTTGCGATTAAGAGACTTAAAGCGGATTTCTCCACT
>JARFOC010001254.1:113550-128075 GCA_031763485.1 Osmoderma eremita | reverse complement strand
CGGTGTATGAAAACTTTCATGACGTTCAGTTTTATAATATTTATTGTAATGTTTCCTAGTTTTAAATAATAAATGCTGGTGCTTTCTAACTGTTTCAAAAAGTAGTAAAAACACTACATAATTATACATTATATGTTTGGATTTGAAGTCCTTTAACATTTGGTAGGTGTATGAAAACTTTCGTGACTCACTGTAGTTCCATTTATCGCAAGTTATAACTTCATAGCATTATTTGTAAAGTCAATACTAGAAACAACGTCACTGGATATTGTTGATTAATAAAGAAATAAAATAAAAAATAAGAGACAAAACTAATAATACAAAAATTAATTTTCTTTCAATTGGGGACGTAAATACGTAGGAATATTGAATGAGAAGAGGACCGCACAAAAATAATCTGAAATGGCGTCGGTCGTAATCCGTCGGAAGAGGGTAGAGGATCAAAAACAATTTCGTCCTAGTGAATCGGAGCAGTCTATGGCGGTTCCGTAGCCATCTATTCAAGATTGTAAATTACGTCAGTGTAATACGCATGCGATTTTAGCCATCGCCGTTTTGACTGTTACGCAATACGGGCGGTGGCGACCGGCGCCGCGTCACAGTCTATCCTCTCACCCCGGGAATTTTGGTAGAGTGTTTGGTGGGAATTAACCGGCTTTGAAACGCATTAATCAGCGTCTCCTAAATCCTCGGCTATGGCTGTTTGTTGGGCGAATCGCCTGCTTTTCACTACTAAAACCCTGAAGCGTCTCCATGCCGGAGAGGAATATACGCGGTGGGAGAAGAAATAACATGCGTCTGGGCGAAAAAAATACCGTCATAAACGAAATTTATCTTTGCCAAATGCCCACATGCAGGAATATACAATAACAAAGCATATATTACGTTAGAATGAATAAATAAAAATGCAATAAATAAAAAATAAGTAAAACACATTCTAATACGAAGTATTAGACCGTATTTATACGGGTATCAAATGAAACTGATTTGCTTTTGGATGGTTTATTTACAAGAGCTGAAAAATGGATTCAGAATAGTAGTCCAGTAAGAAAGAAAACACATTGTCTTTAAGAACATTTCTGGAGAAATCTTGTTTTGAATTTTGGAGTGAATCATATCATACCACATGTAACATAAAATTATACTGATAAAATATTTATAAAAAATTATTAAGTATTACATAACCTCTTCAGTTGCTTAATGCATAACAAGTTTTTCGACAGTTTGACAAAAAATACGCAATATCATGCCACCAACTTAAGGTCCAATTTAAAATTAAAATTAAGTGCGATGGTTAAATTATTGGGCAAACAATTAACGTATATCAGATCCCAGAACTGGGCCACGATGTTCTACAATGTTATTGCTTTCAATGACATAATAAGATTGAGTATTATTTATTTTATTTACTTATTTGTCCGCAGATCATGAGACACGTCAATAATCAAATCTATGACAAAAGTCATAAATTGTTACATATAACAAATTAAACAAGCTAAACTAAACAACAAATTAAAATCAAATGTTTTCAAACGCAACCTCCCGGTCCCGTGACTGCAGGAACTCCTCCACAGAGTAGAAACAAATGGATTGCAGAAACCGCTTGACTTTATGTGCAAATAAATGTGGCGGAAGTATGTTTTCTATACCCGCTGGCTGGTAGTGCGTTATACAGGCGTTTGCCGGCATAGGTCGGACTTCTCTCATAGAGTGAAGTTTTGTGTGAAGCTGTTCTGCCATGGCTCGTATTATAAGCGTGGCAGTTAGAATTTTGTTCAAGAGTAACATAATTTTTGACGTACATAATACTTCTAACAATTCTATTCGAATAATATCTAAACCAATTTATGGGTGCTCAAGCTTGTGAAGCAGCATTTCGTGGTTCTTATTGTCTTGTCATTGTTTCTATTTATTGACAGATTGACAGATATTGAACAGATTGCAACTCGTATTCACCAAGCATATGCAGTTCCGAACAATGCCATTATCTGTTTGGCATGGGTACTTACAATTAGTAGCGAACAACTTGCAGATAAAAAATATTTTTTTAAGATCAATATTTTGCTATTCATTTTTTAATTCGGCATTGGCTCTGTAAACCTATTAATACCATTTGTATTTCTGTTGGTGTATGTTCCAAAGTAACGTTAAATAGTGATGCGTATTTAGGGAATTTGGCGAATGTCGCTTCATTTTCTTGTAAGATTCGTTTTGCAGTAACTCTCTTTTTCTACAAACCTTTTTGTATCTGATAGATTTGTTTCTGTAGAATTGAGTCCATTATATTACTTGAAGCCAGTGATAATTCCACATTCTCAGATGGTTTTCAAACGCTTTCTTCTGTCAAACATGTGAATATACATTTTCTTCGGAGACCAACATTCAAATCGTTCAAATCTCGGATGATATCAATATAAATTGTAAAATCGCACATCCATTTTGTAGAAAACAATAATGCTTCAACTTTAGGTAAAGGAGAATCTTATCTTTCAGATAATACGCACATGTTAGCAATTAATAATATTTTGATAGGAATTGGTGAAAGCAGCATTTACAATATTTTTAAAGAATATAATACTGATCATGAGTTTCACCCACCAAAAAAATCTCGAAGAAGATGGGGTCGTTTTGGATAATGTGGATGATGACACGTAAAATAGTATTCGATGGATTGTCCATTCATTCCTTTTTAGAAACGAACCACCAGCAGCTCAAAAGTGCTCGCTGCGATAAACGAAAGAGATGACCTCCCTAGCTTTAAAATTACTACGCTGAGATCATTACTAAAAAAAAGAAATAAATTTTCGGTAATCATACACACATTTATTCTTATGTGATTTTAGTTACATATTACTTATGAAAAAATCATTTCCAGCTATCAAAAGCGGAATCGAAATAGGATGTTGAAAGAAAAAGATGAAATCATTACATGGAGGAGAAAATATTTACGTGAAATAATGAAATACCGCGATAATGGTACACCTATTTATTATTTGGGCGAGATATGTATAAACGCTGGACATACAGTAAATAGTAGCAAATAGCAGTCAAAGTATGGACAGATACATCAATCCATACTTCAAGACTGGCATTTATAGAAGGATTGAGTACAGGCCTTACAAATCCTTCAGGCAAACGGAGAAGGCTTATCATTGTGCACTTAGAGAATGGACTGCTCTGTTTGAATCAAAGAAAACGGGAGATTATCACGAAGATATGAACGCCGAAAGATTCGAAGAGTGGCTGCAACATATTCTTCCGAGTTTAAAAGAAAATTCTCTTATCATTTTAGGTAATGCTTTCTACCATAGCAGGAAACTGAATAAACCACCAACAGGGAATAATCGAAAGGCAGAAATACAAGAGTGGATGAATAAAAACAATATGACTTATGAGGAAGATATGGCTAAGGCCGAATTGTTATGTTTATTAAACAAAATTTACCTGGCGCTGCAAAATATGCTGTTGACGAGATGATCGAAAATACTTCCACCAAATCACTGCTAACTCAATCCAATAGAGCTCATATGGGTGCAAGTGAAAGAATATGTTGCCAGACACAACATTTAAGTTAGCTGATGTGAAGGAATTATTTCATCAAGGCATCAACCGTGTTACAGATGAAAATTGGAGAGATGCTGTTAGACATGTGACCGATATTGAGAGGAAATTGTAGGAACTAGACGATTTAATGGACACGCATACAGAATCATTAATAATTATATGTAACAATGACTCATCTACATCGTGTATTAGTGAAGATGAATGATTTTTTATATAAATATTCCAAAAATTAGCTTACTTATTAAAATAAAATCTATATTGAGTGCATATTTTTACAAACGTTTTTGTTAGATATTTGTAATTTTATATTATAACTGTATAGTATCTGATTATACCATCTGTATTAACGAACAAGTAAACATATTCATAGTCATGTGTTTAATGTGTTGGGAGCTTTATTTCATAAATTAAACGTAAAACGTAAATTCAGTAATATATTGTTCTTAAAGTAGACACAAGTCAATACATCCGTAACTCACATAAACATAACCATAACATAATATGACTATTCCCAAGAAGACATAATCGTTCTACTACCACACACACACGAACTCTCTCTAACTTCAGAGTGGTCAACTTCATGTGTTTCCTTGGCGCGTAATTTGAATTTAAACTCTTATTGCTAACAAATGTGTATGAATTATTTCAATTTGAATTGCCCAACCTTCGAACATACAAAGGAAAGCAAACTCTGAGTTGGCTACATAAATACGTATAATAATGTGTAAGTAATTTAAATATAAAATTTGAAATGATATCTGCTCTAAAACTAAATATATTTTTGGAAAAAATAGTGTATTTATATTACCAGAATTATTTTATTTCGTATTCGATAGTATATACAAAGAGGAATTCAAATTCAATGTTATTTATTTTGTTGTTTATGTCAAATCATTTATAGGGGTAATGTCAAACACTAATTTATCGACCTTCCTTCTCAAGTGATACATGTATGGTGGTGTGAATCGGACCTTTCGGTGTTCGCGTCACGGATGTGTTGCAAACTGCATCTGCTGGGCGATTCAACTTTAATAACCGTTCAGATGACGCTGCAAAATAATCACAAAAAACCGACATCTGCAAATTTCGATATGTTTTTGCACGTTCTTGTAGCTGCTTATAAATGTGAGCACTAAAATTTAATGCTCTCCGCGATAAGACAAGGACACTAACTGCCCAACCCAAACAAATTGATAACGTCTCTTCTATCTTATGCTTTAGTTCCGAACATCATTAGTATGCAGGACGCTTCCACGTCGAAGAACTTCTCAGCTCTCGGGGTAATGTTCATCGAGAGCTTTCTCACTTCTCCCAGGACCTCTCGCACCCAACTTTCATCCTTTATTCAGCGCCCTCACTCAACCTGGCACAACCCACCCTAATACAATTTCAAATTATTCCAGTTCCCGCTATTACTTAACGAGTACCCATTCCCGTAGGTACATTTAGAGACACAAAGAACAATATGAATAGTTTTGTAAGTAATAAGTAAATTGAGAATACCGAGATGTAGGAATGTTACTCGCGTATGAATCGGATCTTTTCATATTCGAGCGTTTCGCGTCCAATTTATCAGATGTATGTTAAAAGCTAGTTTTAACTAGTTAGAAGTAGAATTTGCTGATTATACTGATACTATATCATCTCTAATTCTATTCTAGTACCAAAAACGAAGTAGTAACTTGATGTAAAATATTCATAGATTAAATATTTAAGATTAATAGATTAATAATTTCAGTGATCGAAGAAACTATAGTATTTATAAAGCAATGAGTGTATCTTCTAAATCTTTGAACGATTTTATGAGTTAAACCTTTTTTACATTTTGATTATTAGATAATAATAATATATACATCATTCACTTTAAGAAAATAGCGTTGGACAAGATAGGATTATATTTTGGACGTTTGCTATTGGCTAATACGTAAGGGAAAATTACACAGGACGAAAAGAGCTGTCAGTGCATACGAAATTTATCTTGGATAAAATGAAATATTACTAATCGCTACTAATGTCAGTTGTCAAATTTCTTCGGTTGCTTTTGGTTATATATTCGGTTGATTCTTGTGTTTCAAGTTATATTATTTGTTTAGAATACTGGAGTCAAGGAAATAGAATTATAATACTACATATTGGGAGTGGTAATGGTTTTGTTGAAAATGGGTTGCTATATTTTCAATCGAAAAAACCTCCGATTACCACGAGGAAATGAATGGTTAAGTATTTACAGAGCAGATGAGAAATGCTCTACCCTTTTTAAAACCAAGTTGTGTTATTGTAATGAATAAATGCACCATAGCATTCCGTCAACGTAGAAAAAATGGCAACGACTGCAAAGGATATTTTAATTAATTAACTTGTTTCAAAAGGAATTGCCTGCGATATCTCATAGTTGTACTTCTGGAACTCGCTAAAAGCTATCTAAGAAATAATTCCATACTATATGTAATCCATATTTTAAGGTTGCCATCATATCATTGCAATTTAAATCCGATAGAACTCGTATGGTCTCAAGTGAAGAAACATGTACTTGAATATAAAACTTTTAAATTACCAGAGGTAGAAGAATTATTAATTGAAGGACTCCAACTCGTTACTGCTGAAGCATGCACAAATTGGACACCATTGCCGAAGAAAGTAAGATGTATGAGCTGGATAACAGCGTAGAAGATATGATGGCAGAATTCATTATTACCGCTAATACTGGATCATTTTCGGAAATGTCTTGTCTAAGCGATGCTCCGCAATATGAACATAAAAGATATTTGAAGTAATTCGTAAATCGTTCTATAATTGTGATAATTGTAGTTACTTTAAAAAAGAACTATTAAAGTGTCTCATAGAAGTCTGTTTTATTCCGAAGTGTGTTTGAATACGCGAAACACAGAATATATCTGAAATAAAATTGATTCCATTTTTTTTGTTGGATTAAATGAACTGAAATAAACCTAAACGTATATTTTTCTTAAACATTTTACTATAATTTGTCATTAGAATTTAGTGTTACTTTCAAAGAAATTGACAAAGGCTATAATAAAACTTACATTTTACTTTCAAATTACCCGCCATTTTTTAATCGAGTTAAATTTTGGAAGTGTTAAAAACGGACACCGATTGCAGCGCTATCTACAATGTTCTTAAAGTGAATGGACTTTAGATGCAATATGAGGTCGTTGATGTTAAGTAGAATTCATTATCATCTAGGAGCGACGGTAATAACTTCAGATATCAAAACTTTTTTTTTTATTTCAGAATATGTTTTGCTAAGAAAATCGTAATTTACAATATTGGTGGATAATCAGTGTTCAGTGTTACGTGATACGCTGTATATAGTTCTTAGTGTTCTAACTTCTTCTTAGATACTTTAACTTAAGATCCCTTTTTACGTTATGATAAAAATTTGCTCTTTATATAAACCCTATTTCACATGTTTTTATTTATGTATTCGGTTTCCTTTTACTATTCAGATCACTCTAAATTCTCAGGCAATATCTTTCCATATAGACGACATTTCCTCCCTAATTATAATTGAATTTATTATTTCCTAATATAAATTTCATCATACAGTAATATTCATTTTTAACACTTTATAAATATGTGCATTGTATCGTCGGACCATTAAATTATCAACTCTTTCAAACGATGACTAATAACGTTACTAGGGCGCGATCCTAATAAACAATAAACATAACGAATCCTTAGCGCTAGAAACACCTAAATATAATCCATCAGACAAAATCATACACATTCTTTCTTCTATGGAAATAGTCCCTGGAAGTTATAATTTTACTTTCATTTTATATTTCGAATAAAGTTAGTTTTAAACGAACTTTGTGTGTTTGATTCAATTGACGTAAATAGGTACAGAACAGGAGTGCGGTACGCAACAATATTTTCTCCAGATAATTTTCAAACTTAGCTCTTCAGGAGTTGTGAATACTATTTACTGTAGCTTTATGATGTAAGCAAATTATTCTATGCCTGCCCTCATCTGTGGATAAATAACTCTATAATTGTTTTTGTAAATCAACAGAAGTGGTATTAACAATCCAGGCGAAGTAATATACATTGGTAAAATGGTGAATGGTTAAAGTATAAGAACTGAAATGCTATCTTTTAACTAAAATAATCTCTTAAAATATTTAATACAATTGTTATTAATTTTGTGACTATTGGCAACTATACTTAACTTGCGTCATGTAAGTGATCTCAACAAAATACAGGCAGTACAACGTTGCCGCTTTTTATTATTAATATAACATATAAAAGTCGATTTATCGAATAAGTTCTTTAAGAAGTTGAAGTGATATTTTATATATGTGAATATACATTTTGACATCATCCGTATTGCATTAATAGTCAATAAATATTCCGCATTGAAATTGTTTAGAAAATCTACATCTAAATTGTCCTCTTGCATTATATAGAAACTATGTTGATTTCCGTACGTTGTTAGAGCTCTATCACTCACATATTTCATCTCGCATCCGTTATGGTATTGTGTTTTACGGCGAATCTTCTGATTTTGCAAGGTGTTTTGTTGGGTAGAAACTTCTAATAAGAACAGTGTTGGCAACGCGGAGCACTGATTCTTATCAACCGGTATTTAGAAAATGTAGCATCAAGTCTCTGCTTTCTCTATTTTTGTATGAGCCTCCTATTAATACATGCAAAAAATACCCGGGGTAAATGACTGATGCATATCTGGTCGCAAATCATCCTGTTATGAAAAAAGTCCTAGGTACGTCTGTTCCGAGACTTACGAGCTTTGGGTATGCAGGGTCATAAGAAATAAAATATTACTCTGCAAGAAGGTAGGAGATAACATTCGGTTATTCGACTTGATAATGGGAATCCGCGTATTCCCGAAACACGTGTCGTCCCGAATTAATAGTTTGTGCGGGAGGAGTAATCCGAACAGTGTGTTTATTGTGCTGCCCCACAGTCCTTGCATTATTTATTGTCCAAAGGATGTTTAAATATTTACAAGAAACAGAAAAATGTAATGGGAAATACAATAAATTTTGATGCATGAATGTACATTTTGGTGCAGTCCCAAAGAATAAAATAAATAATCAGAAAATGAGTAGAGAAAACAATAAAAAGGGAGCAAAAACTTGGAATATTTGAAAATTAAAGGCATGAAATCAAAACCACGAGAAGGTGACAAATGAGGGATAAGTAGCTACAGGTAAAAAAGATGAAGAATTATAGTAAAGAAAGAAATATTGCATGAAGCACAAATTGCAAGATAACACATATGAAAATAGGAAAGGAAGTTGCTCATATACCTCCATAGTAGAAAATATATCTAATTTCTATTAAATTAAGAGTGTACCTTTTTTACGAAATTATATAATTTTTGACATATGTACATATATCTAATAAATATGTATCTTAGTAAAGATTATAAAATCTTGCACATTTTTTTTAGTTTGTTTTACCTAAACTAAAAAAACATAATTCAAGTATATTTGTTTTCGAGCAAAAAATAAGAAATCTGTGTGTTGCGTGTTACACTATAATCAAACAGGACAATATTGATACTGATCAATGATATGAAAATATTAAATAAAATTAAAAAAAAAGGAAGAAGTAAATGTTATACCTACAGAGATATTGTAGAGCTTTTTGAATTTCTAATATCAGAAATGTGTTTGTTGGAGAGATCTCGGTCTTAGGTTCCCATGCTATAATAACAATAAAACCGAAAACTAGATTGCTATAATTTTACTTTAAAAATGCTAAGATTTTAACAACTAAATTCGAATGGAACTTTAACATTGGTTGAAATTTATAACAGAAATTTGATATAACCGTGCAAGAAGTGTACTTACCGTCTTTGTTCATTCCCATGCCAAGACATTTCTTTAGTCGACATGCTTGACACTGATTTCTGTGCGCCTTGTCGACAACGCAACGTCCAGTTCCCGCCTGACACCTGGAAATAAATATCGATTATGGCAAATGAATTTAATTTCTTATATAATGCACTGAACAACAATTTTTTGATATTGCCATAAGATGACCTACACTAATATGTATGTAGAACCTATGACTGCATTTCTTAATACTGCTACACTAATAACTAACAGCTACCAAGCCTTTTTGTAGAATATAACAGCCGTTATCGGAGATGAGGTTTCGGTATTTTAAAATGTCGTTTAACAATAGTAAAAATAGGATCACTACAAAGTGAAATCCTTCATGTAGGCCAGAAAATCGTTTAGTCTGTTCAGATTTCACAATTAGTGATATTCCTCATATTTCTACCATCGAACCAGATAATATCTTAGTGCATTGATCAGCTGTGAAAATCCTATTGCTTCGAGTTTCCATTACAATACGCGATGGTCTATTTGTTCAAAAGCTTTCTGAAAGTCAGTATAAATTGCATGTATCTAAGCTTGCATCTAAGCTTTCAGAAATAGTAAGTCAAGCAGCGAAGGTTTGTCTTTGCAGTGATTAAACATAAAACCAAGCTGGACTAGACTGACAGCCTAGACAGTCTGACAGATTTATAAATGTGATCACAAAATATGAATTTGAAGATTTTAGCGAAATTGCATATAATAGATATCAGTCTGTAGTTACTTAATTTATCTGAAATACCACTTTTCATCAGAGGATATAGGACTTATCATATTAGAATCAAAAGAGACACATTTTAAAGTTATCATATGTCTCTTTCAGAGGAAGAGCATGAAGGAAATGCATCAATCTATGAATAACCTTCACGGACTGGCATCGTGCTGCATTCCGTAAGTGTCGAAACGTTTAAGCATGTGATTAATTAATTGATTGATTAATTTAATTTAATTTGAAAGTCACACTATATCTACAACAAGTTTCAACCTGCATGTTCTTTATAAATCAAACTAATAGGCTGCAGTTGCTTTTCTAATAATTTTTAAATTTTCTCAGAAGGTTCACTGATATTATATGCGTTTAAATTTGAATTTTACTTTTATTATCGAACTCTGGCATCAAGTAGTTTTTAATGGAATTTTCTTTTACTAATGATAGTACTCTTCCACTAGAGCTAGTCGAGTATTACTTTAACGCGTGTATAAGGCATCTGTTATAAGTTCTCTATACAATATCAATTCCCTGCCGTACCCAGTTTTAGAAGTGGGATCAACGGCACGTTTAAAAGGGCGATGTACATAATCCCGGTCGGTGGGTATCAGGTGGTAGATTTGATAGCGACAGTTGCCGTCCTGACTAAACGGGATCAACGGTGCTATAGATATGCAAATTTGACAGGATGCGCTTGATAAATAGTGCGAGTAATGGAATCTGGTACATAAATATATACAATATTACACATTTTCCGTAATAAAGAAATTGGTAAAATTCATCATTTTGGTTGTACGGTATATAATGTTTTTTGCACATGGAACACGAAAAAAAAAACGGAGAAGAATTTATCAGAAGTGACGCCGTCCTAATCGATAGCTTTACGTGACAGAAAAAAAATATTGAGGAATAAACATAGAAATCCAAAATAAATATAGGCAACTCGTAACGTGTATTAAATTATGATTGAAGTGGACAGAGCTGAGTGTGAACCGCAATCAATTAGGGGACGCGTAATCCCTGCCCTGGCGAGCCCTTTGTGTTCTAATCTGGTTACAGAAATCGAGTCTGGAGCCCCAATCAATAGACGATACTGTTCGTTGCCAACGTCCCTTACATGTTAACCTCTACACATCGATTAGGTGCACGGTCAAGTCCTGGATAGCTTTTACGGTATATAGACAAAAATATACGCTGTAGTAAAAATGGAAAAAGGGAACGAATGCTATAGATTTAATTTCACAGCTATACACTGAGACAAATTAGTAAAATGGGTGCTTGTAAACAGCTATTATTACTTTGAAATAAATAACAAAAGATTTTTCCTTAAGCGATGTTTTTTTTAGCAAATACTTCCATATAGCCTCCACACAAGTCAGCAGTAAAATCGGCATAAAATGTCTACTTTATATACACGAGAATGCTTATTTTCCACACAAGAATATTTCAAAACTAGCTTTTATTTTTTTCCAATATAATTTGTGATAAGGTTCGTGTATATTGGCAAGAAACTTGCGACATAAACTTGCGTGACTGTTGAAATTAGCAGCAATCTTATTTACAAATTTCGTCTAGCAAGTAGTTGTGGAAGAAATCTCACGTATTCTGTTAAGAGATATATGTGAAAATTGTGTGCTTACACTAGTTAAACGTGGCAAATATTTCTGACATATTTTCTACCAATCAAGTGAAAGGTTTTGTTGAGAAATGTCGGTACAACAAACTAGGTATGCTGATACGTATACAGTCTTACGTTTGTTGAAAGGAACTGAAAAGAAGAAGAGAATGTGGACGAGAAAATGGATATTGAGTAGATCCAACCTTGGAGTTCATAAGACATTGTTGTCCGAATTAAGGGACAGACAACTTGACATCTTTTTGCAAATGTCAGCAGATTTTCACTATATTTTAAAACTAATAACTCCAAGTATTTTAAAAAGTGACATACAAGTGATCACAATTAATAAACTTTATTAAAACTAAAACGAAACATACCTTTACCACCATTTCAGTGCTCTTGCAGTGGTGATCTGGTGCAGGACATATCCTCCAGGACACTACATCTAACTTTTTTTTTCGTTTGTATGTTGTACTGGGGGTGACACCTTAGTTGGCGAACTACGTATCTGGACTTTTTCACTCATTAAGGTGGTAAGGGTATTTTTGGTTTTAATTTTACCGTTTCAAGCCGTTTTAATAAAGTTTCAATAAACTTCATTGCAGAAAAATATTCCAATGTGGTTTCACAACCATCATCAATTCCATCACCACCGCTTTTCTTGGTTCACCTATGAAACTGTGTTGTGTGAAACAAATTCCTAAATATTTCACTTTCTAGTATGTTAGATTTCGCGGCTAATTACACCATTTTGTCATTGTATTTCTATAATGTGCCGGATATGTGTCCCAGATTGCGATCAAAGAAAATATTTCCTCTTTGGACCAAAACACCTTTTCTGCCATTGCATGCATTAATCTCACATTGCACAAAAAACTATACACATCTGGAAATAATGTTGTTTATGTCTGAAATAGTTAGTAGATGTTTACATTAGACTCGCCTGTACTTGCTGAAATCAGCCCTCGCAATGAAACTAAACTATCGGACATTGGTCTCAGGTATGTTTACGCAGGTGCTGACATCTACTCTCGCAATAAATGTCGCAAGTTTCTTGCTAACGTATATGAACCTTTAAATATTATGATTTCTAAATTTATGGATACGTCAATTGATACTTGCCGAAAACATCGAAATATTTTATGGAAAAGAAAACTATTTTAAGGCATTATAAATAGAAACATTATTTAACTTCAATTTTCAATTTTATTTACAGCAATATAGTTTGATAGCCTTAAAATACGAACATAAAATATATAAAATTTAAATGTATGATTTTCAAATCTCGCGCCTCGTGGTTTCTAAATAAAGAAATATTTGTTATTGTTACTGTTTTCGAGTATGTAATAATAGTAATAATAATAATCTCACTTTATTTCCAAATACAACACATGAAAAACGTCAAAAAAGGAAAACAATACTTTACTACAAAACCTAAATTAAATTCGATGAAAAAATTCGACTAAACTATTAGCAATTTTTTATTAATAATATTTTTTTCATTATTTACAAAGGAAAAAAATGTAATCTTGTAATAACGTCTATTAATTAATCAATTAGGTCCTGTTATGCTTCCAGGGGCTTTGATATATATTTTATTTCTTTTATAATTTGTTCCAATCAACGTTATCGTTCGGGAAACCCAAAGAACAAAGCTCCGTTAAGGAAGCCGAACAAAAAGAAAACTGAAGCAATAACGCAAACATAAATTACGTAAGATACGCCCGGGTATTTTCATTTATTCCGGCCCTGTACGAAATAGCTTTCCGATAGTTTGGCTGACGGCGAATCCCGGTTCGCCAGATGATTCCCAGTGCTCCCGCGGGACTCCGCGGATGAGCCGGTATATATATAAAGTAAAGTGATTCCACTAGAACACATGTCCCATCCCACTCTTGAATTGCAATATTACATTTACACCGGGCCCGCCGCCATCCAGACACTGACTTGAAGTTCGCTCGTTACTAGTTTCACGTGGGATTTGGGTTTTACCGTACTCGAGCCGACTCTCGTATAATTTGATTTAAATTTTGTAGTTCCATTGGATTTGCTTCGCGCTTCTCATATTTTCCGTACATATGTATGTATTATGCATTAGTCAAACGCCCATCCAAGTGCTCTATTTTCGTTTCTGGGTTGATATTTATTATACCAATAGCGCCATGAATATTGAAATAAATTAAATGAATTCGGTTACGTTATTATATATGCAAACTGGTATTTGAAAGCAAATGCGGAATTCTACGTTCAACTACATTATCAATTTCGCGCTAACGTGAATGAAATATCATATCGCATTTGTTATATGTAGATTTTTCTTCTTATTTTAGCGTATGTTAATTTTATTTCTTTGCGGTTTAGTTGACTGCACGTAACAACAATATACAGTGTGTTTGTTGTGAAATACAGTGCACATATTTAAAAATATTGATGTGTTACAAAATCTATACAGAACATCAGAACACGCTCGGTCAAAAAAAAAGTAAAACACTACAAGTTGATGATATTAAAATTATTATAGAATGATGTAATATGTGAAATGTGAATCGTTATGAGCTCTTGCATTGACCCCGTGTGGGGCCCAATGTGGGGCGGCATCTGAGGGGGGTCTCCGTAGTGGCAAGTAGGGTTTTCAGCAAATCTCCACTTTTATCTCCAGAACCGAGTCCTGCCATGGTGAGTCCTTACACATATTTAAAAATATTGATGTGTTACAAAATCTATACAGAACATCAGAACACGCTCGGTCAAAAAAAAAGTAAAA
>JARFOC010001254.1:68479-80068 GCA_031763485.1 Osmoderma eremita | reverse complement strand
TATTTTAAAAAGTGAAATATATTTCAATTTCAAGCCGTGCCATCACACTAAAGAAATAATAAACAAAATTTTATATGCATTTTTAATATTTGGTATTTTTCTTCGGGTAAATGGCATAAACAGAAGTCTTCAGGGAAACGACTGGGAAGCAAGTCGTAGGGACCCAATATGTATACGGCGGAAGTAACTTGTAACATTTACTTACTTAATAAATTCATTCTTAATTTTATAACTTCTGTTTTTTTTCATATACGTCTGACGTAAAATATTACCATTTGCAGCGTATACTATATTTTTTAATGTCCGCGCATTCATGCAAACAATATTTTTGAACGATGCTGTTTTCCTAAACTACATTAATCTGTACGTGAAGCCACGTATTCTGTATTACATTTTTCAAAAATCATTATTTCTTTATTGGCATAACCTTTTTGAATATGTTAATCGAAATAGTCAATGCGTTTCCTTTGCGCAACTTGTGTGCTCACTTTCTGAACATAATTATAGACATGAGGAAAAAAGCTTGTACAGAAGAATGAATACATTTACGTACGGTAGAACAAAATTATGTATTCTGTCAAGTTTGAAATATGTGACATTGGCGGGCTAATCTGTTTAGTTGTATACGCAGACCACCAGATGGATAGGCAGACAAATTTAACGTTAAGTGTCCATCTATCCTAACTATATTATCTCTGGATGTGATACTTCCTTGACAGTTATAAAAATACGTGTTACCAACGTTGTAATATTCATAGCTTCAAACTGATTACCCGGTATTTCTTATGTACGTTTGTTATCTTTACTCTCTTTAATCTTTGGGTAATAGTATATTAAGGAATGAGTACGATAACTGTTTTATGACTTTTATGATAAGTTCTTTATGTTATTTGTTCCAATTTACTTTATTCTTGCATAAATGGTAATTTCAAAATTTAGGAATTTTCGTGATGGTTGGTAACACGCTGACAAGACACTAACAATTTAAAATGAAATTTGTTGTACCGTTTGCGATTATTTGAATTCATCACATTTGCATTTAATAGTTAGACTTCACGCTGGAATTTTATATGAAATTTCAATTGATCAATCGCTGTTGAAAAACTAAATTTCACTATATAGACTAAAACAGTGTATTCATATTAAATTATAAACGCATCGTTATCGATGTTTTGTTCTAATACCAAAATAGAAAAATGTATTTATTTGCGGAGAGCAAAATTCTTTTTTAAATTAAACATAATAAAAAGCACGAATGCATGTTCTGTATTAAATTCTTATTTTCCCAAATGCATATTAACCCTAACACGAACCCTAATTCCGAAATTGGCTTTTGCGAGTGCCCGCATGTGATTAAACATAAATTGAATTAAATTTTTAGAGAGAGTCGATTGTCAAGATAGTTTCCATAGAAACGGAACAATATTTCTGTTACGCAATTCTTTCAAAACACGGTTGTATAGGCCTTTACGATGGAAATATGAATTTTCTTACTTCCTATGTTCTATTGATGAGTAGAGAGGATTTCGATCGAATTGACGAAGAACGGAGACGACGAAATCGATGGGTAACCGATGCCATATTTATTCCAGAAGAATTACTATTTATAGTTATCAATACCGCGAGAAGTATGGTGATCTACGACGCATCGAATTTACACCACATAGCGTTATGGTTGATTTTGGGTATCCCTAGTATATTGCATGTTAGGGCAGTAAGATCTTCAGACATATGATGTGTTGATATTTTCTTCCTTTTAGTGTTTGACTTACTCCTTCAGAAAGGAGCAATATATTCTTTATGCTGGTAATGAATGTGGCGAAGTAATTAGTTTCTATTTTCTGCAACCGAGCACAAGCCTTCTGAGAAAGAAGCATAACGATAAAATAACGCTATTTTATTGGCAGGTATATACCACTTTATTTTTGCTGCATTAACATGTCATAAGAACTAACAGACTGGTGCTTTTTTCGCAATTTAGTGAATTTTACTTCTATATGGTTACCAGCTTGATTTGCACTATTAAATGCTTTCAGTTGTTTACATTGGCGTGCGTATCTATTATTGGGAAATAATGTGGAAATAATAGCACTTTTCAGAGCTCAGGACATAAGTTTGTTATATAATAAACAGCATTTCTCTTAAAATTTAAACAATACTTACCATTGATTTTCCAAAATAAAATGAAACTATATAGCTACCTATTAATCTAATGTTACGACCATGGCTAGGCTATCTATAAGTCGTAATTATCATTTTACTACACAGGCACGCCAATAGCTCTGTATTTCTTTGCATAAGTATGTAACGTGATTACCTATATGTGATCTAAGATAACTCCAACGTAGCTTTAACTTTGCTATGCTATAACTAATTTCTTTCCAAAAAAATTATCATTTATCTATCGCAGTTAAACAACCGACTTTTGACATTTCCTCTTTTCGTGACATGGTTTCCACGCATTACAAAGCGTATCATATGGTTTGATAGATATATAGATAGGTTATGGTTTAAAAAAATGCGAAAACTATCAACACTAAATAGAACGTCAAAATGACAAATGTCTATTAAGTGCGTTGACAACTTATCTTATCTACGCAACTGGCAACGCTTTAATTGAAGAAATCCTATGCGGACGAAATGTCACTAGATTTAACATTACGATGCATTTGCTGAAAGTGAAGTTATGTTTGGTTGTGTTGGTATGATTTTAACATAATCGCTGTGTCAAAAACCGGCTGTTTCGTTGCCGGAGCTATATTTATGATCTTTGATTGGCATGTGATTTTATTTTATTTACTGTAGCGATCGATATATGGAAAACTATTCACCGGAAACATCTGAAATTTTGGTGGTGACTAACAGTGATTTGGGCAAATCGAGCAAAACATAAGTCTTTAGCACTTTACATATCGTACGTGACAAACAACCTTCTTATTTTAAATGGAAGACTCTGTATATTTTTAAATTTTTTAATTGTCCTTAATAACCCCTGTTTAAATTTATGTAGGGTCACCTATACGTAAATTCATTTATTTCCTAGATATTTCGATTTTTTGCAGAGAAGTGACATACACAACCCCTTAAATAAAATGCGTTTCCGGTTGTTTTCAATCACCGTGAGATACTTATAGACTGAAGGCAAATGAATCAAGGTGGTGCATAAAAATTTGTTTCTGGCATTTTCGTTTACGCAATGGTTGACAAATCTACATAAATTTAAACCAGAGGACCGAAAGGCTAACAGTGACAGACCACACCCTTCCATTCCCTATGGGGGAAAGTTGTTTGTCACTTCCAATATAACCAAAAGTGCTAGAATATATATTGTATATATTTTGCTCCATTAGGTCACATCCTAAGATCATATATAGCTATTACATGGATACCGCTATCACCATATCAGACTATATACGTTACTGTATCCAACATGTAGTTCTACGATTTTCCAGCTATTACTTTCTTGGTTATGAACATTATTTGTAGCTATCCCTTATCTGACCAGACGTGGAACCGGAAACGGAAATGGATGCGGATTCCGTGCGATTTATAATGGGACGTATGCGATATCACAATTTATTAAACAGGCATCAGACAGAGTGCCATTAAACTTAGGCTAGACTTCTGTCAATTTGTGCTCAATGTCAACTACTGTTGTCTATCAATCTGTATGCGCGAGCTATTTTATGTTGACATTTAAAAATTAGGTTATGCGTCAGAGCTGGTATTATCTCTGATGTATATCAAATTTAATTCAAATTTCGCGCGCTTCTCACGCCGTGGTCCACGCGTGGTCAGGTGCGAATAAGAAAATACGAATAACCGTTGTTAGACAGAAATGTTGATTCTTTTTTATGTCTGTGATATGTTGGAAACATAGCCGTATCCATGTAATACATATGATCTAAGGACACATCGCTTAGTAGCGTACTACCAAAATTTCGAATTTTTCCAGTGAATAGTTTTCCATATATCGATAGTTGCAGTTCGTCCTGGGGCAGTTTGTATGTATATTAGATTTCTAAGAAGTTATTTAACGTTATTGACCCCCACCATCCGTTCCGTCCATCTACCAAGAAAACCAATCAAAGTTCAAACTTAATTAGATAACAATTTTGTACTTTCCTATAATGCGACTTGATTACAGGAATTGGAAAAGGAAAAAGACTTTTTACATATAAAAACCAGTGGAAAAATTCATTCGGATTACATAAGGCACATAGAATATATTCCCAAAAGCAAAACTATTCTGACTTGCAGTAAAGACCCTGCAAAATCTCTAATAATTAAGTTCACGGATAACAGAGTGAAGCCATACATATTTAAAATGAAAAGAGTAAGACATTCTAAATTAGTAATGAGACCATTGCACTCTAATTATAGGGAGTGAACTGTTTCCATATAAGTCCTGAATTAAAGATATTAGTAACTGGAAGTGAAGATAGTGTGTTGCGAGTTTGGAATTCAGTTATAACGTCAAACCCAGTATCTACTTTAAAATCGCATAAGTGCGGAATAATCGACGTAGTGGTTATAGAGTCACAGAAAATCTTAATAAGTTTATCCAGAGACGGAGTAAGAATAAATAAATAACAAACACGGTATCTTATCGGTTATACATAACAATATACATATATACCTTCAGATATTAAAATTGTGGGACTTGAAAGAATATGTTTGCACCAAATCCGTAGAGATAAAATTTCCTTCATTTAAAGAAATGGGTAAGTCGATTGAATGGGGAAAACAATGTATTTTTCCTGGTCCAAAACGTGCAAAATCAGATCAAAAAATAATTTCGTCGATCAACGATGACAAATGGGAACGGACAAATATATTGGTATCATGTTGCAATTACGTATGTACTATAAAATTCGATTTTCTCGACGGCAAAGAACGATGTTTAGATTCTTCAATTCTTCCCCCTCCACCATTACAAAATAGCGTCTTAATTCCGACGAACTGGAAAATATCAGATGATCGCATCGACGAAAAAGTGTACGCGAGCATTAATGTGGGATACTGGGAAAATAAATAGTATAAACTATTTGATTTTTAGGGTACCTATAAAGGTTGACGCTGCAGTTCAAAAACACATAGGAAGCTTAAATTTTATTTTGGAAAAGGATTTACTCACTGAAGGCAACCTCAATAACAAAATCAATTTTAAAATTGCTCGCCTGGAGGATAGGAAACATAAAGTAGGATTACATAAAAGCAATATATGGTCTAAATATTCGAAATACATACATAACACTTGTTTTGTTTATAGATGAGAAGTGTTGTTGCTCAAGGAGCCCCGTATTTAGCATTAGATCTTCCTGACATACAAGACATAAAGCTTTCTCCTAATTTACCTATTCCTGATGGCAAAAAGATACGTTGTCTCGTAGAGAGGACCGAGAAAATGTTGTTTGATGCTAGTACTAGATCACTTGTATTCTCAAGTCCAAGTTCGTCTACGCGATCGAGATCGTCAAGAACAAGTGTAATTGAATTTGATTAATGTTTTTATATGTGTTTATGCAGTCTGATAATAAAGTATAGAACAATTCACAATTGGTGTGTTTATTATTTTTGAGAATATTGGTCGAACATGTCATCTTTTAATTTTAAAATGCTCTCTTTTGGCCTAAAAATATAACTGATATATATTTATATATCAGTTATATATATATATATATATATATATATATATATATATATATATATTTCTCTAGTTTTGCATAGACCTTCTGACTGCTTAAACGATGAATAAATAATCTTAGTACGGTACATACCAATTTTTATCGGCAGATCTGCCAAGGCCGTGGCTGTGCACACGCATCTTACATTACAGTTGTCATTTATTCTGCATTCAATAGTGTTTGCTGTCGATTATATATAAACATTGCCCAGCTTGGCAGGCATGCCTGTATGGCAATACAGCGGTGTATTATACATTTTAAATCAATGAATTTAATTTATTATCTCTCTGTCCTACTTCAGCAGTGCAATTGTTATATTTATTTACACTTGGTTTTCCAGTTTTTTATAAAAACTTTCTAATTCAACATATTAATTTTTTATAACTATCGAATAGAAAATGGAAAACTCTATTAAACAGAAAAGAAGTATAGGTTGCCTTTTACAAAAAATAATTTCAACAAATCTCCAATGACAACTCCACAGTCTTCGATTCTATGAAATTGATTCCATACTTTATGACCTCACTGTATAACTTCTTTAACATTGTTAAAAACATAAAGTGATATGTAATTTATATAGAAAATAAAAAGTCTCACAAAAGCCTATACTTATAACTTATGCCGTCATCATTTATAAAACTATTTCTTTCCGATTTGTCCCCTTTTTCTAAAAATGAAAACAAGTAGGCGTTGCGTTTACTTAGAAACCCGATTATGCAGACTTTTTTACTTGAAACCGTTTCTTTTTCGTTACAACGGTGAACAACGCACCCGAAAACAGTTCGAACGAATTTATTAGGATCATAATAGTACCGCCCTTGCCATATGGCCATTGACAAATTCGACTTTTGTTTGTAATGGCGGGAAATATTATGTACATAACCTACAATTCTGAAATATCCCGCCACTATCACTTATCTCTGATCCCGCCGTTTAGAGGCGTTGCCTATGTCGCAAATTTTGATCGCGACCGTCAGACAGTTTGTTTTATCAAAAATATTAAGTGAAAATGGTTTCAATAGAGGATATTGAAGATCCAGCCCTAGCAAGTTTCAAACAATTAATTGATAAGCTAAATTTGGAGCGGAGTGTTGCCACACAGGCTTGGAATAGTTATCAACAAACCAGGCCAATATACGGTTTAGAGGTGTTTGTGTAATAATTTTATGTTATAGCGTTTTACTTCTACTAATTGTAGGAGGACGTATTACACTGGTTAGGATGTGCTATCTTTGCTGCTTGTTGGAATACTATGACACCTACTGTAAGCCAATCTGTTCTCGAAGGAAATTGTGTGAGTCTAACAAGTCTCTTACGTTACTGTAATATGAGGTAAATATATAGAATGTACATTACGACACTGCTAAATTTTGTTTGTTTTTATAGTTTTATACAATTTTTTAATAAAATTAAACGATGGGCGGAAATGACAAAGATGTCTGAAGAGTTCTATAAGATGATCGAAAATCTACACAGTAAACTGGGTGTAGCTTATAATATTTTTCAAAAATACTATCCTGTTTTTAAAGTAATATTTAATCCTCTTACGGATTCTGATAATCGACAACATAGGAATAGACGGCAGAGGTAAAACTTTAATACTAAAGCAATTAACATTGTACTAAATCAGAATATATATCTTTTTAGGCCACCTCCATGTACTACAACACAGCTGTTTGACTTTTGTTGGCTCTTGTTTCTTACTGTTAAAACCGAAGACGATTCCTATAGTAAAGATCTTGTCAAGTCACATCATTTATTACATGCCTGTTGCGATTTGATATTTCAAAACGCTTTTATTGACGGGAGGAAAGACTTAATAAACCCAAACTTTGAATGTAAGTACTTTGAAAATTTTTCGCTTTGGTTTTTTACTTAAATGTTTTTCTGTATTATCTATAATTTCAATAACTAAAAATAATAAATCTTTACTATGATTGCATTTTGCACAATCTTTTTACACCTTTAGTTTGTTAAACTGCTCAGAAGTTCCGCTTAACATGAGTTATTCACTTATTCATACATTTGGCAAAAACTTATTTGCTTTTACAAGATTTGGTTCTTTTGTGGTATTCAATGTTTTACCCAATCTTTGCAGGTCTACCGAGAGAATGGTCGAATCCTGATTTTATTGTGCCAGACGAGGCACCTTGTACTATATCTCATTTCTATAAAGAAGACGTCAAAGATGCTATTTATATTAAAAAGTATGAATTTCATGATGTCATAAGAGGTTTATTTGACAGATACATACTACATGGAGATAGTGAAAATTTAGCAGGTTTATTGGAGCCGTCCACATTTGATACAAATTATAACTGTTTGAGAAAGACTTACGAAGCACATCTTTTAACAAAACGAGGCATCGATGAAAGAATATTTTTAGGTAAGTATTTTTATCGTTCAGCTATTCTAAAAAAATATATGCTTTTAATTTCGTTTTGATTTTAAATTGTGAGGGTTTGATAATAATAGTAATGCAAATGAATTTACAGCTGAGTTTAGGCGCCAGAAAAAACTTAAAGAACAAGCATCAGGTAGGTAATGTCCATTTAAATATAGAACGAAAATTTTTTAAATTATTTCTGTTACAGCTGAGAATCCCGAGCAAGTTCAGTCTGTTGAGGTACTATAGCCTGCTTATATATTTTCATTACATACAAGAAACACAATTATTATAGGGTTCCCGTCAACAGCCGTACTACCTTACACCTCTAACTGGACGGAGGTTTCTTACTGCTAAGCGGACTTGCGACTCCAACTACACAGTCGCTCAAAATAAAATGTGCTTACAAAACCTAGTTGCAAATAGATCTCCAGATCCGAGCGAAGAACTATGCGCTATGTTTAAGTACGAACAGAATTTGTATAGGCCGTGTTTGAAATTCTAACTTTGTCGATTTGTAGATCATGTGATAAAGATCCGACAGAGAACATACAGAACATATTTTCACAATTAGAGGCAAAATATCGTGAAATAAGATTGCTGTTGAATGACATCAATTCATCGGAAATAAATCTTAGAGCGACATTGACATTAAAGTTAGTGTACAAATTTTTAGAAAATATACTCAAAAGTGAGAAAAAGAAAAATCCCGATGTTTCGGTAACGAAAATATTGACTTGGTAACGAATGAATTAGAATAAAAAATGTTTTATCTATTCTAGTTTTTAATGCAGCGGGTTGTTTTTTTCAATTGCTTGTATGCGTGTAGTTTAGAAATTATCGAATATTCGCATGGTTCTCCCAAAGAATTTCCATGGGTATTAAACGCCTTAGATCTCCTGGTTTACGATTTCGTCAAAGTTATTGAAATAACCATTAGATCAGACGATCAATTACCAAGAAATATTGTGAAGCATTTGAGTAGGGTATGTTGCTTTGCGTACTTTGTAAGAAAGAAATAGTAATATATATTTTTTGAAGGTGGAGGAACGCATATTAGAAAGCCTGATGTGGGAAGAAGATACTGCTTTATGGACAGCAATTGAGCAATCTGGTGAAGATATACCCAAATTTGAAGATATAGCACTACCAGGTTATATGAAGTACATTAGTCTGGACAATGCGAATTCCGTCCCTAATTCCAGTACGTTACTATATTTCCAGCCAATTTGCAATTTGTTGTTTCATTCGCTTTTTGTCTAGATGTAGATTCTCCAGGGCCCCCTTCTGCTACAGAAACGTTTCAGTCGCCAAATATTAACCCAAATAGTGTACATGTGTCTTCACAAGTAAAGAAGAATTTATTTCCAACTGTTAGGCCTGGTCAATCACTTCTGCAAAGTAATAAACCCATGCATTTAAGTAAGTTAAAAAAAACGTATTAATTTGAAGTTTAAAGCTAAATCACTTTCCGAAAATGTAAATTTAAATTAAATAACTAAAACTCAAATTAGACGATTAATACTTGAATCTAGCACATGTCTAAAGTGCATTCAATTTAAGAACATAGTAGATAGCGTTTTAGTAGGCGTCGGATAACACTGCCAAAATTTAACTTCATTTAATAATGGCGGGTAATTTGAAAGTAAAATGTCCGTTTTAATCTTTGTAAATTTCTTTGAAAATAACACTAAATTCTAATGACAAATATTTATTTAATTTATAGTTAATAAATTTATAGTTTATTTAATTCAACCAAATTAAAAAAAACTACATTTTCTCCTTAAGTTCAATAGAAATGGAGGTTAAAGTTATTATCAACAAAATATTCAGACGATTTTACACAATTGTCATTGAACACTCCCCTACAAGGGTTAGGGTAGGAGGAGGTATGTCTGCGTATAAACCAGTCACAACTTCGGTTTACCTTCACGGATTTTAATGTTTCTGAGCCCATTAGAAAAAGAATTTTACAAAGAATTAAACCGCATGTAGTAGGGAATAGGAATAACAGAGGGCGCTATTTCTAGTTTATCCAAATATTTGTTTTTTCTTTAAAATTTCAAATGGAAGGATATATCATTAATGGTATAATAAACAACCGAAGAGAATTATTTATTATTATATTAATTACGCAATAAGATAGTAAAAAAGTTTGGTAACCAAGTTTCATTAATTTAAAAATAACTTATGGATACATTCACTAAACAGAAGTTAATAACTAGCTTTCATTTTTATTACATGCACAATAAAGTATAAATATTTGATCACAAATCAATTATGCTCAAATAATAAAAGACTGTTAAGTTTTTGGTACATGTTTCTTGAATTTGCCGTTATTTTTAAGTAGTCAGTGATGAAGATGGCAACAAAAAAATCGTGAAGATCGTGGATCCCCACAGTTCGGAACAAATCTCTGCTGCTTCACAGGCTTCAGTTCACGAAGCGAAACCTAAGAAAGCTGGATCTCTTTGTATAGTATTTAGAAAGGTACCGTCTCATGGTTCCAAGGCGAATTATTTTGTTTCAAGTTTCAATTTTCAGTTTTACAATCTAGCCGGTGTAAGGATGGATCATTTGTGTTCCAAACTCGGCAAACCTGCGATGGATTTGCAATGTAAAATATGGACTGTTTTTGAATACTCTGTACGTTATACTGATCTCATGAAAAATAGGCACTTGGATCAATTATTGATGTGTGCTGTGTACGTTATAAGTAAAGTTACTAAACAATTGTACCCTTTTACTGATATTATGAAGCAGTACAGAACTCAACCCCAAGCGAGTAGTGATATATATAGGAACGTCTTGATCAGTAAAGGTATGTATATATATATATATATACAGAGACATGAGATTGAACTCAAACTCACGTGACTAGTGTACATTTGTAGAGTCCTGCACGGATACTCCTTTTCCTATCCAAACCGTATCCGCATTTCATAATTATGATAAATATTATACAAGAAAAGGTCATTTTATTGGAGTGTTTCTGGGCAGTATCCAATTAAATTGACACTATTCTTTTGCGTTACATCATGGATTAAAAATATTATATTAAACGAATAACCGCAAAATTCCTCACGCTTTTTCGAGTTGAATTTTTTAATTCTATACGTTAATTTTATTCTATGTCGATAAAATATCCATATTTTTAATGTTGTTAAAAGTAATTTAACTAATAACGATGGCAAAGTAACATTATCCAAAACGACTGTGTGCGGATACGAATAAACCACAATTCTGCGTACTCTATCCGCATCTTAGTAAAAATTATCCGCGCCCGCAAAAATTTAGCGGATATCCGTAGGTATGTAGGGCTTTACAAATTTGGTTGCAAAATAGGTTGATAGACGACCATATCTCACTAAAAATTTATTTAAGGGGGTCGTCTAGTGTGAAGGCCGTTTTTTAATGCTTTTTTTGGGAATTTTTTTTTACAAACCATTAAAATAAAAAAATTTATAAATTGTATATCATTTTTATTAACATTTAAACAAACTTTGTGAATTTTTT
>JARFOC010001254.1:47980-59593 GCA_031763485.1 Osmoderma eremita | reverse complement strand
GACAATTATACAATAGAGTACTCATGGTAGCCAAATTATTGATTTATTTATTATTGTAAGAGTACCGTTACAATGTGCTGTAGCTACATCTTGTTGAAAGTATCTTTCACTAATCTCGCCATCGTGTATCTGGTCAATAAATGGTTGTAGCAAATCCAAATGGTCCAATAATACGTCGTCTTGATAACGCAACCCGAACACGATCTTTTATCAGATGTAATCTGCTTTCCACAAAATTATGAGGATTTTCTGCTGACCATGTCCCGTATTGTTTGATCAATACTGATCCAATCGAGACTTCAGGAATCGGTACAGATGGCAATGAACTAATATCAAATGACAATAAAATCTCACCGTTTATTTAATCAGTCCATCGACTCGAGACTAAAAACCGACAAAAATTAAAGAAGTGTTCTAGACGCCAAACCGGCACAGAATAAAATCTGGAATCACACATTAAAAAAAAAGCATTCATTTACATCGCCAGTTGAAACCACTTGAATCTGACGAAAATATGCCTTCAAGTACCCGAAGAAGAGTTTCCGAAATAGCTTTGCGTCCACGTCCCAAGCACTACTTGATGTTGTACGCGATCACACAGGAATTATTATATGGAGGCCGCGTAAAAAAGGACAGAATCGACCGTTCGTTTTTCCCAATTCCATATGAGCGTATAAGCCGACCATTAATGACTTCATACACTTAAAAAATATTTTATAACTCCAGAAATAACACATCTGCATGTGCTGTTGTCGAGAGCGGAGAGTATGTATTAAATAAACAAGTGAAGCAATTACTCATTTTCGTGTTGTGTTCATGGCCCGACTGCTACGATCTACAGCTATATATGTGTATGTTAAATCATCGCGCAATGTTGAATTTGAGGAAAGAGGACGGATACCGAACGTGTGAAAATCCGAATTAATTACCGAGAGAGTCAAACAGAAAAATACGCTGGTAATACAGCCTTTTTTTTTAATGCATTTCTGTGTATTGTGTATATTCTCCGGCGTTCCAGGTTCACAGTTACACACGATGATATTTACACAACACACTGAATACTGGCTGTCTTCTCGACTCCTTCTTCAAATATGTATTTTATCCATAATTATTTTTTTTGTTTTTCCAAAATAACGGATCTCCTCACGAAAAGAGATGTAAAACCGACTCGACGTTTACGTATGTGTACTCTACCGGGTATCATTCAAGTGTACGTATGTATAAATATCGTTTTGTCTTCCTAAAAAGACTCGTAAAATCTCTTTATACATATATTAAGTAAGGCACGATTGTGTGAAGTCGGTGTTAACCAGCGACGAGTCAAAAGAGGGCATTGTTTAGTAGGTAGACACATAATTGCGCTGTTTAAACAGAAGACCGAAGAAAAATTTCTCTTCTGCTCTTTTGTACGACGAACAAATAATTTTATTCAAATGCTAATTCAACGTTTGTAATAACACGTATTTAGTTGTGCCAAAGAAAAATCATTTTAACATCTCACCATGTTATTTTGACGTTTAGAAAATACCAAATTTAAACGTTTCAAATTATGACCATAATCCCCATTTGGGGATTATGGTTTTTCCCCTAAACCACTTGGCGCAAAAAATATATAACCACCGCCTGACAGCTCAATGACATTTTAGACTTATCAACCGATATTTTTTGAAGCAGATGGTTTGTGTTCTGTCTCTGTTTTTTTTTTTACAAAAAGCAAACAAATTTGAAATTTATCGGTAAGTTGAACACAACACAATTACTTTATTTGAGACATGATTTTTTTGGTTTGGTTTTTATATTATAATTAAATATCGTGCATAAATATATAATTTAGAAGTTATGGTAACTAATCGTTACTTCCTCAACCCTTTCTTTTTTGAAAAAATGATTTTATTAAAACATTTTATTAGGATACCCATTTGGGGATTGTGGGCAATAGCAAGTATTTGTTTCCTTCCAATTCAATGATAATTCTGAACTCACTAATAAGATCTAGATTTCAAAATAAGTCCCCTAATAGAGATGATGAACCAACGATATCTTAAATTTGGAGTTTTTGCTAGAAATATAAGTGTTAACGAGCAAATGGTTCGGTACTACGGCCAGCATTATTTCAAACAGTTTATTGGGTTCAAACAATGGACTGTGTTGCGCGGAAATGGGATAATGTTACCACGCTGAATTATATACAGGGAAAAGAACTGATGATTGTGAATTACAAGAGTTAGGGGCATCTGTTATAATAAAGAACATTACGCTTTGTGAGGATCCTTCTATCACGTATTTTATTTTGATAATTCCTTTACTAGTTTCGAACTAATAAAAATGTTAAAAAGAGAAGAACATTGCAGCCACGGGGACAGCTCGGTCAAATCGTCTAAATAAATGTCCCATAAAATCGAACAATGAGTTCAAGAAGGAGGTTCGTAGGAGTTTAGATTATCGATTTGATGTTAGTAACGAAATATTTTGTGTAGTATGGAAAGATACTAAATGTGTGCAAATATTATCAAACCATGAAGGAATAGGACCACTAAACAATGTTACTAGGTGGTCCAAATCCGAGAAGAGGCAGATAAAAGTGAATCAACCCTACTCATAAGCAATTGCAATAAATTTATGGGAGGGGTTGATAAACTAGATTGGAACATCAAGTATAGGATAAAAATTCGCGGAAAAAAGTGGTATTTTCCCATTTCACCAATGTCATTGATACAGCTGTTGTAACAGCGTACGTATTGTATTGTCATATCGAGAAAACCACGCCACTGTTAGAATTCAGACGCATAATTGCCCGAGCATATTTGCAGCAATGGTCGCCACTTTCCAATCCTAAACGTCTTGGGAGGAATTTCTTTTAACACGTTGACGCCGGCGCTCGGTTTTGTGTTTTAGTCTAGCGGACGGCATTTTCAAACTAAAGTATAATTCGTGTAGCACCCGTGATACACGCCGGCGTCAACGTGTTAAAAAAACAAGCTCTAAAACGTGTTCCCGAAAGCGTTATAAAAGACTCAATAGGGCATTATCTACAAAGAGCATTGGAAGGCAAACAATGAAAATGCGCGGTTTGCAAGACAAATGTTAGAAAAGAGTGTGGCAAATGTAATGTGGCGTTACATGTGGAATGCATGGAACCATGGCATTCATAATATGTATAGCAATTACCCCCGTATAATTACTTATAGATAATTCAAGTATTTTTTGTTATTAGTTCTTTTTTACACGCAACCGCCCATGATCCCCATTTAGGACTTTGAAAAATATAAAATATCTCCAACATAAAACATAATTTGAATATAATTATGTTGTCTCAAACTTTCTTGTGTATATATATCTTTTCCAAAAAAACAATTCAAAATAAAATTGGGCGTTAATGGGTTAAAGTATCTAAGAAACAAATTGAACGTCTCGAATATCAAATTGATCGTTGTCGAAATATAAGTTTGACATTACAAATGTCATTTCGGGCTATCTGTCATCTGTTTGATTAACATTCCAAATGACACATCTTGATGTGGAAGAATGAGTTTGACATCTCTACTGTCATATCGGGCTGTCAGTCATCAATTGGATTGGCATTTCGAATGATGCATTGATACTAACCGGGACCGTATTAAGATTAGCTTAAGCCCAATCTGCCGTATCTTAATATCCAAATAGAATTTATATTTACATGTAGATATTATAGAGAGAAACATGCAATAGGTAAAATGCAAATATGATTGATGTTCGTTTGTGTGGATAAATTTTAATTTAATACATGTTTGTATCAATTACCATTTGGAACGTACATGTCACAATAGATATCTACAAGATATCAAAACATATTTATACATATATGGAGGCTTTTACACATTCCTATACGTACAACATTTGGACGTTAAACACTAGAGTCTGTGTGGAGGACCAGGTCAACGTACCCCATACAACACACTACAATTGTACACATATGCACTTCTATACCTACGTGTAAGCAATGTTATGTCGTGTCGTCGAAGAGGAAAGAATCCGCCAATCATAGATTGCTGGATGTAGGAAGAAATGAACGCAGCGCACTGTTTGTTGTCTATGCGATCGCCGGCCGCGAATTGGTATAGGCACGTCAGTTATTAGTTATTAGCGGACACAATGGTTGAATTCGCCTGCAGTATTGAAGCGTAGAATCAATCGTCTGTGGATGCGCAGCACTCATATTTTTCAAAGGACATGTGGACGATTTAAAAAGGGATAAATACAAACAGTTCGTATCAGATTAAAACAGTCTAGTTATGATAATCTATAGGTGGGATACAGATATGGATCTTTTTTGATAATTCAATTCGATTTGAGGTATGAAAAAGTTTTGTAAACGTTTGGTATCTCTTTGTTATTGTAATTGTGTAGTATCTTAGAAGAAACGAGGTCCAATAATTCCAGAGCTTGAAATAGCCAATCACCATTATACCATATGTTACCTTAGGTGGGCGAAGTGATCTTTGGCATGGGTTTTCGTGGGTCCAATAACGAAGATTTTGTCTATTAACTATGAAGCTATGAAATAAACACAGTATTGTCGATACATTTAGGAGTTCCATTTGGAAAGAACAATATAAAAATGATAACAGACATCTGGCGCTTCCAATATATAGAAAGAAGTGACTTGCTTTACTATAAATTAGAAGTAAATTGAGAAAAGTAAGATTGAGGTTAATAGTATCGTTAAAATACTTAAATCAAACAAAAATAAAGATCAAATTCCCAGGATAATTTCATTCATTACACCAGCGCAAACACACCAACAATGGTAAAATGGATTTCCTCCTTCCTGAATCGCTTCTTCCACCGGTGGCGTTAGATTTATTACCGGGGTATCCCAAAACAGGCAATACATTAGTGTAGTCGCGACTATTACAAGACGTTGGCACGCGGGAATTAGACACCCGTGCGACAAACGTCGCTAGGTTCGCGTTCAGGTCGGATAGAGACGGAGAGAGAGAGACCGCCACTCGGACACGTATAGAACGTAACATCATAATAAAGGTATCTCTATACGCGCCTGCTACTTATGTAGGTACGAGACGCGTGCATTACACCTAACTAACTAACCGTATGTTACTTGGGAATGAACGTGTGTGGTATATTAGCTGGAAAATTCGTATTTAATCGGAATTATGTGTATTCGTAAATTGATTCGAGTGTTGTTGAGGTGTGAAATGCCTCTTAAGCGTGCTCAAAACATCATATCTATCAATTGGCCGATAATACCTGTCGTATCGTATCTACTGGACGTTTGGAAGATGCATTCAAACTACCGACCAAAACTAACAAAGATATATCTAACAATAAGTGGTGCGAATGCAATGATTTAGAATCAAATCCATCGAAAACCAACTTATTATATTTTAATAACAATCATCCGCATAGTTCGCGACGCTTCGAATAGATGTCGCTTCTTCCTTTGTATCTAGTCTGCTAGACACGATTGATTGAGCGATATATCAAATCCGCTCGTAGTCGACGAAACTTTTACGATATTTTGGTTCGAAATTTATGATTCTCAACCGCGCACGGGGTCTTCCTACTACGCTGCGCCGAATTAAAATTCCATAAAAACCGTCCGGATTACATATGCAAATGGCCACTAAAAATGTTAATTTTTTTCGTATGCGACGACCAACACACGGGGCCCGGTCCCAATGGAAGCAAACGCTGGTCCATTCAGTGTTATAACTACCTACGAATACACGCGACGCAAGCGACGGACTACTGCCTTGGAGACAGGTGTCTGTTATTACCTGTTAGATGGCCCGCCTAACCAACATAAGCGATAATACCATTTCAATTTAATAGTGGGTGTAGTGGAAATAAGTGACAAAACGAATTTGTTTTTGGTCGTTTTTAACGAGGCTTAGATTTACAAATCGGTTTCAGACGAGTAATAAATTCCCGAATGACTAAATTTACGATAGAACACACTCGTAAAGATATCAAAGTTGAGAGACATTGTGGAATATGACATTTTATATACAGATATCTGAAAACTTCCCTAAACTCCACAGAAATTTTAGGTTATGTTCTATATTAAAGATGATTCTTATTTTCGTGAGAGCTGTTAAAAAATTAAATGGTTTAGTTTTAGTGCGGTTCATAAAATAGGTGTTGCTGCATACCGGACATAGCTGAGAGTGTACATAATGTTGCATGCCCTACCTTTCGTTCTATCTATCACAGTTGGCTTCAAATTTGGTAGGAAACAAAGGAATCGCCCGCAACCTATCTAGCTGTACTGTACGTCAAATTCTTTACATTGACCTTCATTCCCATCCTTATAAGATGGTTGTTACTTAAAAACCGGCACAACAGGATTTTAATAAGGCCCTTATATAGTGACAGGGTAACAGTTTGGTGTGCAGTCGGCAATGAAGGCATCTTCGGACCGTACTTTTTTGAGGAACATGATCGTGTGGTAAGCATCACTTCTGAACGATATGCGAGCATGATCCAAAACTTTTTTGCACAACATCTCGAGCAGTTGGAAATGGAACGTATCTGATTCCAACAGGATGGCGCCACGGCCAACACAGCCAATAATTCAATGATTGTTCTGAGGGAAATCGTCCCTGGACGTTTGATCTTCATGACCAACGCGCTCGCCGGATTTAACTCCATGCGACTGCTTCCTCTGGGGCTACCTCAAAAAGCTAAAGTGTGCAAACATCGACCTAACAGCATACAAGCCTTAAACGAAGCAATACGCCTGGAAATAGGTCGCATATCGGGAGAGATGCTTCAGAGGCTGCAACAATGTGTTGATAGTGAAGGCCATCATTTGCAAGATATTTTGTTTAAAACTTAATCAAAATAAATTTGTTCTATCTTTTCTTCCAGTTTCTTTTTTATTCACCGTCAAAGTTAGGGATGTTTCCCTGCCCCACCCTGTGCATTGGGAAAAAGATATCAAAGTGTTGTTAAAGTCATAAGGCCAATCACCGTGCATACAATTTCTCATTTCAGTCGACATAATGTATTATTGCGTCAACATCAAGTTAGTAGCATGTTTTCTCGACGCTAATTTGCTTTTTAATTCCGTCGAACTACACCTCAACTACTCACGAATACATCCACACACATCCAAACGCCCAATATATAACACGCGAGCGAGCTTTTCGTGGCTATACCTACTACATACGACACAACATATACGTATATATTTTAATTTTTAACAGTTATTGCCGGATTATCCCGAGGCTACGATTCCGAATAACCCAATATGAGAGTAACTGGTACGTGTGGAGAAAAAACCAGATTCATTTTATCCATCACATACAAACTATCTGTCTATAGCGTGGTGTATTATATGTTTCACGTTGATTTTTTTCTTTTCTATATTCTTATTTCGAAAATTAGACGAATTTCTATGTCGTTAATATTGGAAAGTTCGCTCTAATTCCACACAACAACGCTGTAAGTAAATATAACGTCGTCTACACACCCATACGTGGATAGTTGTTGTTTCTTTCCTAGATTATCGGAAACCCGAAATCGTTGGCTTCTTTCGATTTTTTTTCTTTGGTTTCGTCTTTTTTGTTCCTCTCTCGTAGTGATTTTGAACGCGAAATCCAGTCCGGCCCTGGGGCTCTGCCCATCTAGTCGCTTTACGAAGCCCAAATACGTTTTACGTGGGTCGTTCTCAAGTGTAATTAATTCCGATGAAGAAAAAAAAGGCTACGAACGCGTTATTCATCTGTTAATATATGTATATACAGAAAACTGTTAGAAAATAACTTGTTTATGTAAAGTGCCTCGGGTACACGACGCTCGGTTATAATTCAAAATTCGTTTTGTATTAATGACATTCGGTGTTATTATGAGAGGAGCAACTTCCTCTTTGTGCACCTTGATTTTTGTTATTTTTTGATTATATTGCCAAAATGTTTTTCCACCTAGTCGTTTTTAAGTTGGTTGTGTATTATAAAATGTTTCCCTCTTAGACTTTTCTAAAAAAAAACAATATTTTATAATCAGAGAACGGACGCACCACAATTCTTAAGACAGCTTGTATACATCTACTTTTCATATTTGGAGATAAAACATGAATAGGAGCATAGAAAATATTACATGCCTATCTTAGTTACGTATAAACCATATTTTAATTCAGCTTGATCATTATTTCTTTACGTATTTCTTTCAGATAAAGAATTGAAAGCTATTTCTAGAAATTCCGGTGCACATCTGAATCAAATCTGGACCTAGACTCCGATCACTGGTAATAATATTTCATTAGGGATTTACGAAACATAAAGCTTCACATAAAATCGAATTCTAAGAGGTCACATCGGCCGAAGAGGGAAGCTTAGAACAAACAAAGAAAATACGCGCGGCTTACAATCGCACAAGTGGGCTTATAAGCAAAAGACCCGATAATACACCACAGACCAGCCAGAGTCAGTCAACACACTGAAATAAAACCCACACGAGAACCTCGCCAGATGCAATACAACTCCCATCATATACATATCTAACGTACAGAAAGAGCGCCGTGATATTCAATTGTTGTTGATATTTATAAAAATCTCGAACAAGTAATTTCATATTCATAAATGTTTCGAGGCGCACACAGCCAACAGAACGGCTATCCTCTCTCACAATACAATAATATGACTTTAATAATTCCGCATATAATACTCGATTACGGGTATTACAACCTATCCCCACCACTAAACGAGATTCATCGCGGTATTCTTCAGTATTCTTCGAACAAGTAACGTACTCCCATGTACGCGGAAAGAAATGAGATGGAAAACTGTATGGTATGGAAATACCATTCCGCTTCATTAATATTAAAATATTAATACGCTTTCGAGCTTAAAAAATGGGCAAAAGAGAAATAAGAAAGCTACACACTACATTCATTGTCTTCCATCTCCGTATTAACATTAACATTTCTCGAAATTCCTAATGCAATAAGTACTACTCGTTTCAATCGCAAGTGAATATAATTTTTTGAATTTCCCGCCGGTATGGAAACGAGTGGTGCGCCACGGGTGGCACCCGGCCGAACCACCACCCGCCGGCCACGAGAAATTTGAATTTCCAACTATATTAATCATAACGTCATGTTCTATTATTCAAAATAAGAACAATAGAACGGTGAAACTTTTGTTTCTCATTCGACCTTTTTGTCTCTGCGGTTGTTGTGCTGTTCCTTGTTGTATCTGTACTCTTTCTTCTCTTTTAGTTCTGTTACCGAGTTTCTGTGCGCCACCTAGCCATACGGCAGTTTTAGAGGAATTTTAATCTAGCAACACTGATTAACGGTTTTAATAAACGTATTCCATTATTATTTGTCTGTTTTCTTTAATGTATTTTATATATACTGTTTATACAGAGTGCCCAAAAATCGGTTAAATGAATAATGCGAAATAGAGTTATAGTTGATGCTAGGCGTCACATTTGTTAGCCAGTGCTAGGTTTGTGAGATGTTCAAGAAAAATTGAAAACTTCCAAAAACTTGTATTTTTTCACGGAGTACTTTTATACTAGTATAGTAATTCTTGAAGATACTCCTTAGTATATATTGATGATCATCGTTCGAGACGATATTTCGGGAAGGAGAGAACCAGAAATTCTGATCGTACCTACACACAAATAGGCAGGCAGACGGGTAGAGACTCCGCGTACAAGGCAACAACGCAAGGCAGAGGAGTAGAATATTTTCTCTTCTCTCCATATATTAAATACGGTGATCGTGCACATTCCGACAGGGGTTAAAAATTAATTTTTTCCTATGGAACGTGGTACGCGTTCATTTTCATTTCTTTTTATTCGGTTTTAATTCTGTACGACACAAGATCCCGCTGTTATTGTGGGCCCAGTTTAACCGCGTACGTATGTATTCAAAGCAGCTCTCGACTCAGGTAAGAAATGGGTGGATTTCCATTGGCATGAAAGGGAGGCCCACTTCGATTTTAGACTACGTACAAAAGAAAATCTTTTTTTTTTTTGTTAAAAAACGAAGGATTTTATAAAATAATCTTTGATTAACGTACTTGTCTGCATTATAAAGATAGAATTGTCTGTTGCTTACGATGGAATAGGTGTGGATAATGCTTTTTGAAATTTACCCATTATAAAATCTATTATAAATAAGCCACTTTTTATACCAAAAGAAAAAAAAAGAATTTTATCAAGAAACCGTATCAATTTAATTCTTCTATTGTCTTCTATTTGTCCTTCTAAATTCAGCGATACAAATCTATCGCTTCAACCTTAATATCCAATAGTCATTGCTCATTAGTATTGCTCGCATTGAATAAAATACCATTTCGATCTTTACAATATAAGAGATTCATTCCGTGATAGGTAAGACAGCGGTTATTTAAATCAAATCATTCTCGAGGTATTCAGAAAGAAATATCTAGAGATGTAACAAATCTTCAATATAATACCTTTTATCTTTTGACATAGATGATCGAGCAATTATTATATCGACTTATAGAATGCCTAGTATACGGTTTCTAACCATCAATTCCCTATAATCGAGATAAATTGTGATTCATCAAAGATATCCTTCGGACGGATGCGATTTTCCATTTCAAAATTTGATATTCCAACATCTGAAATGTCCAGTTTTACGTTTCAAATGTCAAATTGACATGTTCAACATATCATTTTGATGTGAATTGAATCCACTTTGATAGTTAAAAATGTTTAACGTTCCAGGTGCCGTTCTGAGTAATACAAAATCAAATTGACCAATGCAAATGTCAGAAATGCCATTAGAAAAGTGTCATTTTCATACCCGAAAAACCATTTTGACATCTCATATATGAACTTAATTTTCACACCGCCCCAAATCTAATATATTTGAAACTGTTCAGAAAGTTGCGCAAAAAGCACGGATTGACGGTTTCCTGAAAGTTGTTTTTACAATTGGAATTAACACTTTTGCTTACCAGACGGAATACAATAAACACACTGTTCGGATTACTCCTGCAGCACAAAATCCACTTAATTTTATTCACGTACCGACTTCTACAATAGCAAGTTGTAGACTACAGACTGAAGGAAAACAATTCCCTCCAACATGAATCTACCCTACTCAACAAAAACATAGCCATTAGGCATTGGAATGCTCGTGAAAATGCGCAAATTTCTCGAAAACGAAAAGAGATATCTTATTCCGCTTCGGGGCACTCGAACTGTTATCTAAAGACGCGTCTCGTGGTGTCGGAAAAAATCGATTCGTCGTGAAAAGACGCGAATTGTGGTGTATAATACATGAGGGTTATCTTTACTCTTGGCTCGGAAAATGCGATTTTGGTGTAAAAACGTGGAAAATTGACTATTTTCTTCACACATTTTGCCTAATATCTCGGAAACGATTAGAGCTATCGCAATTTGGTTTCCACCAGTCGATGCGCCGTGGAAAGACGTCGCGGGTGTCTTTATTTTGTCGTTGGAAAGATCGAATTTAGTGTTCAAAAGAATGAAAAATAGCCCAAAATTAAGCATTTGTTTCATATGTTTGACAATATCTAGACAGTTCTAGACAGACACTTGTGGACAGCAGAATCGCGTGAAACTTTGCAGGCATAGTTAGCCATATATGCTCAGTACACTCTGAAAATT
>JARFOC010001254.1:30249-47880 GCA_031763485.1 Osmoderma eremita | reverse complement strand
AATGACAGCAACTAAGGATAGTAAGAGATAAAAGTTGCTATTATATCCCATACTGCATACGGAGGTTGAGACGATCTGTAGTAAATAAAACAATACAATGCCAATTGTGTGTTAAAATTGACGAAAGGTACCAACGCGACACAACGACATCAATAATTGCAGAAATCAAAATATACTGAAAAGGTAACGATTTGATAGGGGCATTAACTAGATATGTGTTGCTAGGCAACCACGGTTAAACTCAAAATGAACGGCATCATATTTGGAAATGAAAAAAATACTTTTCGATTTCAAATGTTTTCTCCAATATTCTTATATACCGTTCACCGTCCAATCCCTTATTTTTCTGGGTGTATCCGTATAACCTTGATCTAGGAAATTACTTTTATATCATTTCCTTTTAGAATCGCTTCTGAATGTCTTTAATTATTAGCTTCTGATGTTAATTGAGAAACCCTTATTTGTTTTTAGCATTTTTGCAATGTGCGAATTCGTGTAAAATTAATAAAAAAGTATTTAAGAAAATACTTTTCTTTCTCGTAGTTAACATACTTATTTTATATCAAGAAAGGCACCTAATTTACCGATCGAATAAATATGAAGGAGATTTTAAGCGGATTTGCCGCTCGCCATCTATACTGAACTCGATTCCATAAATTCGGTAATGTAGCGGCACAACAACATATTTTCTCGGATTTCGCCGAATATTTTATGGCTATTCGTGTTCGGCTTCATTATTTTTGAGGGCCCCGCGTGCGGATCGGGCCTTCTTCTCGTGGGCTGTTCGCTAAGAACACTGACATACATTATATTTATGGACATATCTTAAGAGATAACGTGGACCACGAGAAATAAGCAGGCGTCCTTTAAAAGTATCAATAAGAGGACTTTTGATAGAATTTATGCGACAAGGCGCAGGAATTTTTATCGTATTTTGATTTATTTTTGTACATAAATCGTTTATTGATCCACAATGATAGAATACAATACTGAAGAATGGATTTGTGGAAGAATGGGATGCGTTTAATAATTAATTTTTTTGTTTTCTGTTACTGCGCGCTTATGCAATATACGTTATTACATGTCGATACTTAAGATTATCACGAGATGGCGGCAGCAGCGCCGCCCTCTGGTGTCAACAATGTCAACCTATACAAAATGCTTTTAAAAATGATTAATTTAATATTAATCCCTTATTATGTTAGTTCGAAAGCAGGCGGATATTTTATTGCCTTCGAAGATGGGAAACTATGCAAATTTTGAAATCGATACGAAATTCAGAAGTGTGTTAAAACTGCACTAGACGATTGGGTTGCATACATACCAATCAAGTTACGGCTTCTAAAAATAAAATAAAAATAAATTATATTTACCATAATCGCCTACAGGCGTAAATACAGAAGGAATGTCGAGTCAAAATTTTTTTTTCCAATTTGGGCAAAGTGAAATCAATCTTAAACCAGAGAGACATTAAAAATATATAGAATTTCAATGAAACTATAGAATATAGAGAAATCCATACGAATAGATAATTATTTAAAGCGGGAGTAAAATCAATCAGTTTTAGTATTTACAAAGAAATAATAAACATAATTGATACTGAGAAGTTCTAAATGCACCCGAAACTTTCTATTAGACATTATTATACACATTTTCACTAGAAAATAAAAATTAAGAACTACATATACATATTACCCATCTCGGATTTTACAACCTACAATTAATAACTAAGGAGATATCCAACGAATATAGCCGGAGAGCTACCGCGTATCATCAATATACAATTTTATGGCTTATTTACCAGAATTGCAATGGGTACTATTTTAATTGGAATCCAAATAGGTTTATAACACCTTCGAGTTTTACGATTTGAAACCACACATCCGAGACGTCTTTTGCAAAAACCCCGCCGCCTTTAAATACCGCTTATTATTTTCTTTCGAAACGGCCGCGGAATAGCTTTTTCTCGGTGATGGCTGTTTAATAAGCGTTCATTTTCACGGGTTTCTAAATGCATTAATCCCGATTGTTTTACGACGCTAGAAGAGGATTCGAGTAGAGAAATGATTTCTAGTGAATAGAGATGTTAAAAAGTATAGAGGTATGGATCGACAACCGCTTCTGTCATATTAAGTTTATAGCAGTAGTGCTGCAGCGACCTCTGCCAGTTCTAAAACAAGTTTAACACTGCTGTAGCTTTCATTGACATAACTGCTGCGTACGATATCTACAGATAATAGTTGGTAGTACGAAGTTGATAGCAATAGTTTAATTTTGACAGATACATTGTCAAAAAGATTTCGTAATACTTGACTTTTAACTTTAAGAATTCGATACACGATTGCTAAATCGTCGAATCAGCTGTACATTATTAGTTCCGGTTCCATTATTTGGGTTTCTGACAGTTATTTTGAGATATTTTGAGGAAAACAGTAGAATGTCAATAAATATATATTTTTAAATATAAGAATCAGTGAAAAAGATCATAATTTTATTTATTATTACTCAACATTAACGTAATTTACATTTCGAACACCTATGCACTTTACCTTGAATAGGTGCTTGCGTGTTCTCATCATGTTTGTAATTGGTCATTTAGTTGTATGCCTTTCCTTTTCTTGGGGTTTTTTGGACTTGATAATGAACCAGTTGGTTGCTCCTGTTTTATATTATATATTGTACGCTCTGAGCAACCCAAAACTTTACTTGCTACTTGAACGGCACCACTCACATTCATAGTTTTCTCAAAATAATTTAAAACATTTGCAGTCATACACTTCCAACTAAGGATAGTAAGAGATAAAAGTTGCTATTATATCCCATACTGCATACGGAGGTTGAGACGATCTATAGCTAGATTATCGATATTTTATTTGTTTATATGACAGTTGGCAGTATGAAGTAAAGTAGATGGTTAACCTGTAATAGTTGATTATGACAAGTAGGTTGTCAAAATGACTTAAAACCTGACATTTAACTTGTCAAAATTTGACGTACATATGGCGGTTAGGTTGTTAAGAGTGACGTATTTTAGGGTTAAGTTGTTAGAAGTGACAGTTTGAGTCGTTGGAATTGAATCTTAGAGATTCTCGAAAATAGATCCCCAAACATCAAGATTTATCCTGCGTGTATTATCAGAATTAAATCTTATTAAAAGGGAATGAATTATAATAGAGATCATGCGGGACACGATTACCAACCTAATCTAATCCTTTTTTTAAATTAAAACGAACCACGTACATTTTAAATAGCAACGCAAATAGCTCACATTTCTCCCATCCCATATCCATATACTCGTCTATAATTTTAAACACTTGAAATTAATTAAGTTAAAGGAACGAACCTCATTCTCCGTTTGCCACGACAGATAATACGGCTTCGTAACGATAGCTACAAATTGCCTTAAATTGACGAAGACAGATTTAATTCTGACACTCCTTGCGTTGCATCTACGTCGTGTGATTGTACGTTTGTACGAAGGAAATGTTTTTATGAAAGGTAAACAGATTAATTTAGAAAATATTCCGAAACGCATTTACCATCTTCCCAGAGAATTACTTATCATTGTGCAACTGACTTTCGTCGGGAACGAGTAATTTTAGCCGGGCCGATTTTCACATCGGCGGAGACTCGAGCCACCACAATAGATTGCCTCTATGGCATAGACAAAATAGAGCAAAATTCAAACGAAAATTGGCAAACATACAGAAAGTGTCGGGTGTTTCACTGTATGTGTGTGTAAAAGCGTGTCGTAACTTGGACGTGCCTGTTTCGAATAATAGAGATTTATCGGGATATTGTCTGGGAATTTCAGGATCCTGTAATTTTGTAATTTTCCTCTGGTAATGGTTGGAGTTACGTATAATATATTTAGATTCTAAAACGACGGGTATTTGCGAATTTCTGGTATATGGTATTTCTAAAGTATTTTATAAATGTTTCAAACTTTTTTTATTAATTGCTGAAATTAAAAATTATATAATTACATAATTATTGTATTACCAGTAAACCATCTGGGGTTTTGTAAATATGTTTATGCTTAAAATAAAAAAAAATATCGGCTAAAATTAATTTCGAAATATTCAAACTGTCATTTTTAACACATTAACTCATTACGGTATGTCATTATAATAGGTTATTACGTCAAATATGTCAGTTTTAATAATTTAAATACGCCATTTTTGACGAGTTAATGGCCAAATTACAAATTGCTGTCCAGTTTATATTAGCAATTACTCTTTTGTAATGACAAAGCTTCTTCTAGGTTCTTTCAAACACGTTTTTGCTTAAAATAATAGAAATTATCAGTCAAAAGTGATTTCGAAGCTGCGAATTGTCATTTTTGACACATTAACTCATACGGTATGTCATATTTGGTAGGTTAAATTGTGAAATTGTTTTAATAAGTTATCTGTCAAATGCGGCATTTTTGACGAGTCAATTGCTAAAATTAAAATTATACCAAGTTGTTTGCTACCATGTTTATGCCCAAAATAACGACATATACCCATTCAAACTGATTTCAATGATTCAAGCTGTCATTTTTAACATACTAACTCATTACGGTATGTCACTATAATAGGTTATGGCAAATATGTCAGTTTTAATAATTTAAATACGCCATTTTTGACGAGTTAATGGCCAAATTACAAATTGCTGTCCAGTTTATATTAGCAATTACTCTTTTGTAATGACAAAGCTTCTTCTAGGTTCTTTCAAACACGTTTTTGCTTAAAATAATAGAAATTATCAGTCAAAAGTGATTTCGAAGCTGCGAATTGTCATTTTTGACACATTAACTCATACGGTATGTCATCTTTGATAGGTTAAATTGTTTTACTAAGTTATCTGTCAAATACGGCATTTTTGACGAGTCAATTGCCAAAATTAAAATTATACCAGGTTGTTTGCAACCACGTTTATGCTTAAAATGACGATAAATACTCATTCAAACTGATTTCGAAGATTTAAACTGTCGTTTTCGACTTAACTGTCAAGTACGTCATATTTTGACAGGTTAAACGTCAAGTTATTTTTGACGACTCAACTATCGCAATTAACAATTGCTACGATATAAGCTATAATCGAGAAAACACGTTGAAGCGAAATGTCCGTTAAAAACTGATCTGCAAGGGACAGGTTTTGCGTATCCGATGTCCGCTAAACGAACTTCGCGACAAAGCGAAGATGTGCCGGCGATACGGAATTCGTACAATCGACGACCCCCTTTACACGGTAAAACATGTGTAATGGTACCACGGTAACCGGCATCTTACAGCGTCGCGACTACCAAAACGGTGGTTGGTGTACTTTTGCACGTGCGCCTCTCTGGATCTCTTTTGTGTGAAAGGGTTCAAAATAAAAGGGTATAGAATTTCGAAAAATCAACAAAGGCCCGATCCGAGCTTTTTTCCCGAACCTTCAATAAAAACGTAAATGAATAAAGAAGAGAGAGAGAGAGTAAAGTATATATGCACGTATACGCAAGCGGGATTTTACTCTATTTATCTTAACCCTTTTTATATTATGCCGCGCACAAAACACCACGCTGCAACTTCGTCGAGGATTTGTACAATCATCCAAGCGAATATTAAAAGTGAAGTTGTGCAACGCCACATTACAAATTCGATTTGGTCGTTTGTCAAATTTAAAAAATCCACTTTTACAGTACGTACTACCACCCCATACGTGTATTTAGATCGCTGGAGGGCTATTTTAAATATATGAGGAATAGGGGTGCCTTCATATATGGCATTGTACCGGAGGGAGACGGTTTTAAGTAGAAACGGGCGTTTTAAAAAAAAGGGTTGCTCGCTGCTACCGTTCTTAATAATCGCTAGGACGTAATGTGGGGGAAATCGCTTTTTTGTATTTCGTATTTTGTATTTTCAACGCGGTTCATTTGATCCTTTATGTCAGTCTAACATTTGCTTGCAAAATACTATAATGAGTAGTAACATTTCTTTATTCTATAGTGTATGGGAAATCAAGCGTCCGTTGAAAGCTGCTTTCTTGGACGTATTAAATCATTTCGTACATTATTTTTATACTTAACTATTAAGTAACTAAATACACTAACTGAATATATTTGGAGAGATAAAACGTCAAATACTGAATCGTGTTTTTTATTACCTGTCAAAGTTAACAATCTCATACATGATTGCTACCTACTTCACAACAGATGTAAATAACATACAGGGCTCAACCGCACATATAAATCTGAATATCCTAAGTTATAAAAAAATATATAAATATACATCTGAGATCACACAACACGTCTGATTATATAGCTTCGGGCATGCCTCACGTACAGACAGCTGTTTTGGACTCACTTACTCCTCATCAGTGCACGTCGGAGGAATACCTGTCGCTCGTTCAATACTCCGTGTCGTTAACCAAACGTTAACACATGTCTTTAAGGAAAATCCCAGAGATATCTAACCCCCACCTGCTGATTCATGGAGCAATCCCAAAAGCGGTAACTAAATCAGCTGAGATCCGTGTTAGCGTGGGATCTTATCGGCGTCGAATGACTAATAAATAAAAAAAAAAGAAGATTTCTGCCAATAGCCGGCACGTACGTTCAAAAGATAAAGTATATAAAAAACCTATCAATAGGTCTGAACACAGTTTTGACAAATCTAAATTGTACTTTTGCAGAAGCCCATAAAGAGCATTGAAATTATCCTCCCCACTTGTTCTACCATGTAATGGTACTAATTTCAGTAATTCTTCATAAACGTTGATATCTCTATCAACAGCACGAAGAAAAACAGCGAGTTGCGCCACACCAAACACATCTGTACTTTCGTCACACGCAATAGAAAATGCAATGAAAGAGCCTGATTTTGTTTTTATTTGGTCACTTATATTGGCAGCCAACTCAGTAACTCTTTCAGCGACAGTATTCCGGGACAAGGATATATTTTGAAAAGCCTTCACGCTCGCGGGATTTACAATTTCCGCGGCCTTTACAAAGCACTCTTTTATAAATTCCCCTTCAACAAATGGTTTGGCCGCACGTTTGACATGGCTGTTCTAGTGTATCGTAACATTTCAACAGTTTCATACTAGATAATAAATGGGGAGATCAACACTCAGAACTTCGCGGTTGTATCCTGCATTTATTCATTTGAAAAATACTAAATTTCCTTTCCATTAATCCACTTAGTTATAGATCCGGTACAAATGCTCATGCACAAAACCTGACACGAATGCAGTACCCTCAAAATATCAGCTGATTTCTATCCAAACGATTGCTTACTTTGGGGTTATCTGAGAAGTAAAGTTTATAACATACAAATACGTAATTTGAACGAACTGAAAGCCCGTACACAATATTATACGAATTAAAATAGCCGCAAACGTGCTAATAATGGGGAGGGTCCGTAAGCAAAGCCATCTTTTCACGACCAAATTTCCAGTCGAGAGAAATTGCGACGATTCGTGGTTATCACATCTCCTTTAAAACAAAATTAGTTCATCTGGCAATGTCGTAAATTATGACAGAAATTAAAGAGAACTTGATTATTCTTCCAGGACTCTTTCTTATACAACATATTACGACCGCCAATATTACGCAACCATTTACATATTTGATCCGAACGAACAAACTTTGGACTATTTTTTTTCCTTATATGTGAGTATATTTTTTCTTATTTGATTTACATTTGTTATTACGCTCACGAGTTGCGGAAGAAAGACAGATGTCCCTTCGGAAATCTAATAATAAGAGCAATACGCAGTGATTCATTCATTCCTCTCTTCACTATAATACCGAATCTGTTTTACACTCGTCCAGGTTTTCTCGTCGTCTCTCCAAGTTGCTTGGGATATCCCGAGACGTACGCGCATTTAGTTCGCTTGTCCCGTTCTAGATGGCGCGCGCGTACGTAGTGGAAACTGGAAGAATACGCTCGTGAAATATGCCTTATATTACGGCTCACAACAGACACATTATGCACACGCAGACAGAGAGAAGGAGAGAGACACGAGAGGCGTATATGTATTATAGAGAAGGCACCAGATGTTTTTTGAAAGGGTCAAAATCGTATTGAAGCCTAGCTTTGGCGTTTTAGCGCTCGCCCGCGTATTTTGGCCTTTAAGAAACGACGCTTTTGGGATCAAAATCCTCGTAGTATGGCTTAGCTTTTTTTTTGTTTGTTCAAGTGCTTCTCTCGTACAGAGAGACAGAGCATTACAACTTATATAGTGTGCGGTAGTTATGGGTTTTTATTTCTCTTTTTTTTGCCATGTTCCGTTTCTTTCGTCTTTCATCTGCCTTTCACATACACAAACCCAGTTCAAATCCAGAAATTACATTTACGAACATGATTTTTATTATTTCCTTTTTTGTTTGTTTGTGTAATTGACTGCGTAGATTTAGAGATGGTATTGTGACGATCTGTCCAAATGATTCCACAGCTTACAGGCAAACAGATAATGCGGAATGTTTGTTAACTAATATTCATTTAGATATTGTAATTAATATTGCTCGGTAGTTTTAGGTTTATTCTATCGTAAAACTCCCGCCTCACTGTCCCGAGATCTCTAGGGTTTATTATCGCAAAAATTCTCAACAGTTCTACTTGAAACTGTTGCAAGCTCGCTATTGTTGCAAAACTGTAAAGATTTTGTTTGACATAACCCCACACACAGAAGTGAATCGCAAGGATTGGAAAAATACAAGTAATTACTAATGGATCAAGCATGTGCGTCCCCTTCCTGTTTTATTATTACGCGAGTCTAAAGGTTGTTAATTTACTTCGCGAATCAACATGGCTTAAAAGGCCGCCTAAGTTCTATTTTAATAACCCGTAAAATGTGGCTCCGGTTTTCGGTCAAACGGAATTCCGCAGCCGTACGCAGACTGACGCCAAAAATTTGCCATTTGTAAATTAAAAATCGAGATCTCGGTAACTCGCGCATCGCAGACCGCTGGAATAAATTTCGATAGAGACAGAAATCCTCGAGCGCTAATTCATCGAATACCATTTTCTCTGCATCGGTCACTCGCTAGCTCTATACAACGACGCCTCTTTAGTTCCGAGGACCTCTCTCTCGCGTCCTATTGTATCCGCGCGACCGCAAGACATATTCACATCTCTTTCCCCTCGAATACATATACGTAAAGTATATTTGTACCGTGTGGACTTGAGGTATTGTCGCAAGTACCGGCGCGTATTATATATAAATAGCGTTGCGACATCTTTTGGGTCGATTCCCTAATTAATGCTTTGTCGCAAGTGGCGATTAAGTGCTCGTTCGGTCCGGGATTTGTTATTTTCGCCCCGGGAACGGACATTAGTTCTAATTCGAGCGCTTCCAAACGATTTTAATGACGCTCGGAAAGGTGACTGAAACAAACGTGGATTCCTATTTTGATGTCGATTCAATACACGCGTTTTATGCGCAATTTATTACTAGAAGGATATATCTAAATACGCCAGGCGCAAAACGTCAATGAAATGGAAGGAATTGGTGTTTAAAATACTTTTTTTTTGGTTTGTACTAATCTTAGTTTTTGTTTCAGATCTCGAGAATGGAGGAGGGGGCCTTACATCACATCTATAAAGGTAATAATTTAGTTTATTTAAATATTCGTCTATCTTTAAGCTAATGAGGAAGTGGTGTTTTGCCATAATTTTGTAGGATTGTCATTTATATAGACTACGAGATGCTAAGATTGTCTGGCCGTCAGTAAGGTTTTAGATTGCAATCAGTGTGCGCGTATACTACCGGGTGATTTTTATTGTTTGCGCCAATAAACCAATCCAAAAATGTTATTTTTTGTCACATGACACGTACAATTGAGTAGAAACAACATACAAATACATAAAGATCATTCAGAATAATTCCTTGGCTATGGCCATAAGACTTAAAGTACAAGACATAAGTGATAAGACATGTCATAAAACATACCTGCGTCATAACACATTAAAACAATAGATAACTTTACAAATTAATTTTTTTTTATCAATAATATCATTTTGTTTTCCCCAAACAGAGTATTCCCCATCCTTATAGTTTTTCTATGACGACTATTTGCGTTCATAAAAAAAATTGCGAAATAATGAGACAATTTGCAAGGTGCTTCGTACTGTGTATTACTACAGCGCTTTATACTCACCGTTTAAAGGGCTGGGCAACTCGTTGGGGGGTGGACTACCCTCGTCTGATTTGTGCGCCGAGAACTGCAGGATATTCGTCGGAAATATGCCCTGGAAAACACGGGAGGAAATTTAGAAATTAAAAATCGTGTTGGGGGCGAGATCTGCAGGAAAATTCATTAATGTTCTTAGCGTATCCGTTGTTTGATGTTAGATAGTGGTAGGGTAGGTTTTCGGGAGTCGATTCTCCCTTGATTGTGATCGTAAAATAATAGATTAATCAGACTTATGTCGGCTACATTAAAAGAGAGTTGAACTATAGTTCACGCAACGTAACAGTCGACTTTTGACAGCCATAATGTTAAAATCGTACCAACACAGTCAAACACAACTTTACATTCAGCAAATGCATGGTAATGTCAAATCTAGTGACTCTTTAATTATAGCTTTGCCAGTAAAGTAAGTTGTCAACACACTTACTTGATATTTGTCATTTTGACGTTCTATTTAGTATTGATAATTTTCGTATTATTTTAACCATAACCTATCTATATACCTGTCAAGCCATATGATATGCTTTTCAATGCGTGGCAACCATATAGTGAAACGAAATGTGAAAATCATTTGTTCAATTGCGAGAAGTATAGTTTTTGAAACAAAGAAAAAAGTGTAATTACAGAAAAATATGATTTGTTAAGGGATATTAAAGAAAAAAATATACTTAATTCCCCTTGATAATCATAAGGATATCAATTAACCTAGCATGCAATACCCACATTAGTTTACGATTAGACAAGACACAGAAAATATTACATTAAAAACTATTTCTGTTCGGTATAGTTAATGGTATACAATGGTGAGTATATAAAGAATGTTTTAAAATGATATGATGTTATGTACAGACTTATATATATATATATCTACAGGGGGGTCGCAGATGAATGAATCGAGGTGGTGCATAAAAATTGACAAAAAATCAGCTTCGAGAAATGTACAAAACCCTGTGTAAATTTTTACGGTAGCCTGCAATGTTATAATAAAAGCCTAAATCAAAGTTATCTTCGTATGTATGTTGACATTCGAATTAAGTTAAAACCGATTTTATTATATGAAATTCCATGTTTCTCTCAGAGATGTTCCTCTTTATAATTACTTTTAACAACACATCTTGTCCTCAATTACCTCAATCTTTAACAATACTGTATTCAAGAAACAAATACACAAAAGATACTCCTACAACAAAAACAAAAAAAAATCGAATAAAACCAATTTTCCACGCAAAAGGATCACATAAAAATTGGCCTAGAAAACCGATTCTACACTCACAAAATTAAGATTCCTTTCCCATGTCTTTAGAATAATATACAACGTTCTTACGGACTATTATAATCATTGTTGGCTTAGCTGTTCATCGCTTAATTACACATAAATGCACCGTGTAGGAATTTTTAGACAAAATGTTCTCGTTTTCAACCATTTTCTCCCGGTATAATGTGGCCTCAATTAATTGGTGTTTGAGAATTTTCGGATAGGCTACATACATTATTATTATTACGGAATGTAGTTTATTGTGCCGCTCCGAAAAAAAAGAAACGGTTTATAATATTAACAATAACACAGATAATTGTAGAAACTTGTGTACCGTTAGATCATTTAATGAGATCTGAATATTGTCTGAAAGAAATTTGCATGTTCACAGAAGAGAAATAGGAAGTTTATAATTTAAACATTTCTTTTGAAAAGTCCCACAGTGCTTTTACGCACACTTTTGCCACTTACTTTCTGTGTCAACACTTATTGATTTTATCTTGAAATAGAGACACTAATCGAGTTAATAAAATCATCAAAATATGCTTTAAAGATTAGGGAAATACATATATAAAAAAAACATTGATTCAACCAATCTTTGATAGTCTTTTGTTAATTACACCAACGTCCTAAGTATGGAATTAAAGTTAGATACATTTAAAATTTGACAGGTATTGCATATGTAAAGATTAAACGTCAAATTTGACAGATTAAATTCAAATAAACAAAAATGTTGATGAAACGCTTTTATTATAATAGCATAAAAGTATCTGTTACTTAACTCTATGATGCTTCTATGAATCCCAGAAAAGAATTGGCTCTCAAAGTTAAAATTTTGACAGCTAAGAATTATACGCCGTTGACGCAATATTTTCGTGTTTTCATAAGAGTTTTAAAACATTTTAAATCACAATAATTCAATAGATTAACACCCCAAAATAGTTAGAATATTAAAATTTTTGACACATTTAATAAACTTCAAAATTTAACTGTCAAATATCAAATGTCACAATTTTGGCATTTGATATTTGACAAATTAGGGTTATATAAAATTTTCTGGAACAATCGAATATAATTTCTTTCATATGAGAAATTACATCGGAAAAATGTGAAGTAATAATCAATTTTGACTTTTTGTACACCTTAAATAGTTTGACTTGACAGATTCAAAAGTTTGATTATAATACTTACTCTAGTGTTGTTGTACGAGCTTTCGCTGCTGCAGGTGTTGTCAGAGCTGGTTTTCTGTTGTTTTCCCTCCACCATCCTGCTCCTGAGAATGTCAAAATCGCTCGGATGTTGGCCTTGATACAAAAAATCGTGTCCCAACACGCATCCACTTGTACCATTGGCGTACTGCGCCTGATTACTACCCGAACTTTTCTTCCCCAAGTTTAGCGGCGTCTTCTGTTGACTCTGTTGCTGCAATTGCAACTGCAAACTCGTCACTAAACACTGTTGAGTACCGCCCTGTACTTGGTGGTGACTATTTCCCTGGTGTTGATGACTTTGAGGTATACTAGGACTAGATGTACTTAGATTAGGTATGTTGTTACTTAAGGTAGTGCTCGAGGAAGACTGGCTGGCGCTGTATCGATGCAATTCGTTGCTCTTTGGCGACAGGGGCGTGCTAGGGGGAGTCGGTGGTTGAGACGGAGGGTTGGGCTCATATTTCGGCGGACCCAACGATAGGTTTTCTAGGATTTTACCTGAAAAAAAACACAAAAGCATTAACGGTTGCGAATATATAGGGATTGTGTGCGATTTGCCAGATTTTTGGAAAGATTTAGGGGGGTTGGACTGAGTTTACGTACGGAAATAGGGTTGGTTATAGTTAGTTAGTCATAGTCTACTTGCTGTAGAAACCGTTAGAAGATTTTCTTATGGGAAATGTAGTATTTTACACTAAAAGTAGGTAAATCAGTTATATGGGTCAATTACAAATAGTAAAGGACTCTAATCAGGTCCCTATCGCACACCAAGCGAGATATATGAAATTGACAAAAACAATTTTTGAAATAATAATTCGTGATTTTCATATCAATAAAATCGAGTGTGTTTCGCAATGCTTACAGATAATATTTCTTTGTTAATAAATTTACTGAATGGGGTGACAACGTTTGTAAATATTTTTTCTTGTTCACATCTATTTTGCCCTTTAAAATTGTTTCAACAATATTTTTTTAATATAAACTACTTCTTAATATAGCAACAAGCAGTTTTAGCATGGGTAATTTCCATTTTGGGTCCCTGGGTATTACCAACTGTCATAAATCATCGTAAATCAGTGGCGTTCGATGTTTTGGCAGTTTGTTTTTTGATTTTAACTACTTTAATATATAAATATATGTAATTTTGATCTGGTCAAGTGCAATTTCAATTTTAGGTCTCACGTAACACCAATTGTCATAAATCACCGTACATCAGTGGCGTTTGTAATTTTTAAAATTTAAAGTACTTATTCAGGAATAAACGGAAGTACTTTTTATCTGGGTGCACGAAATTTAACATTTTTACGTCTCTCAAATAATCAAAAACGTATTAGCAACTGTCATAAATCACCGTAGATCAGTGGCGTTCGTCCGTGTTCCCAAATGTTTAGGAAAAAAATCGTATCCATCATTATAAATTCCCAACTTTCAGAGACAGATCATGCGGGGGTGTATTCCGGTCGTTAAGCTAATTAAAAAAAGTCCTGCAGTTCTCCTACCCCTCTTCGCCTTCCCCCTAAGAGAAAGAAACAAATCTCTAGCAACCCGCGGGTATATCGATTAAAAATATAAAAGAAAAGGCGATACAAAACCCCAGTTTGTTGTCGCTGTATTCCTTTCTTTTTATTTGGCTGTAGCTAGTTTGGGGCACCACCTGTCTTTTTCTGTTTCGCGGGGGACGAGGTGAAACGTAGAAGGGGGTCGAAACAATGAAAATACGAAACAGAAATGCCCCACCACGAACCACTGCGGTATAGTAATAATATAAAACCAGAAATGAGAAAAAGAGAAAAAGAGTTGTTTAAAAATTAGAAGCATTCATTTATCATTGTTGGAAACAAATGAATTTTTACCAACTTACTTTGATCGTAAACGGATAACGAAAGGAGAAAAGCACCGTATAAAGGGGGAAGATAGACAAAGACGGACGAACGGGCAGAAATGATTAATAATACGAAGGAATATTGTATGTTGGTACGGTGGAAGATTTGAGAGAAAGAGAGGCAAAAAAAATTAGAATATACAGAACAGAACGGAGCCGTTTTTTAACGAGTATTGAAACGGGATAGAAAAGTCGTCGTTCCGTCTTTTTTTAAACGCTCCCAAAACGTATGCTGTTATATGCCGTTCCAGTTGATTTAAAATGTATCATTAATAACACGATTTCAGGGGGCCCACAAAATTTCCTCTCTGTGTTTCTTCTACTGCGTTTGTTCGATTTAGGTCACATAGTTCATAGTAGAGTAAGTGTGGCCCTTATTAAAAGTTACAACGCTTAAAAAGGGTTCCGCATGGAACTATTAGTAGAAGTAATATTAGTAAGAACAGGCATAAGTTTAAAAAGTCATATTGACATTTCAAATTCATTCAGATTTATTTAACATGAGAAAATGTCATTCTCGAGATATTCGGAAAGAAACATCTATATATTGAACCGTTTCAAATGGTATTTAACACATCAAATCATTTGGTTGATTCAAAGGTCGTGTGGAATTTCTAAAAGTCTTGCTTGATGTCTCAAATCAAATGTCGATTTGACGCAGTAAAAATGATATGAAGTAGGTTGTTAGTATTGTCTGTGTTGGCGAAACAATTGTAACACTGTGTTATAATAAACTGTTAGGGAGGTTTTTTTTAAATTAATTTTACTGCTTATTCATCATGAACTTTCACCAAGTAAAAGCTGAAATAATTCAATTGTCGTTCCAACATTTAAAATTCCACTTAAAAAAACTTAAAAACACACAACATACCGTAAGTTAAGTTTTGTTAAGTGTGACTGACGTGCCGCAACACGAGTCTACATTTTCAAAATGTCTAAAACAATAATTTCGACATCTCAAGTATCAGATTCACATTTAAACGAAGCGATTTTGATGTCCAAGAACTCAATTTTACCTTTTGAATGTCACATTCATGTTCCACATGACATAAAATTAAAATCTAGGACGCCTCGAATGTTATTTTGACGTTTGACGTATTGACTTTTGTAGAGATAAAAATGACATTTAACATTTTGATATCTAAAAGAGCCAATTTGACATTTGACAGGTGTGTAAGTTGACGTCTTAATTGCCAGATTGACGAGTGATGTTTGAAACGGCAATTTGAATTCTAAAAAGTCAGTTTCACCTTTGGAATCAATGTCATTTCGGCTTCTCAAGTGTCAGATTGACGTTCCAAATGTCATTTTGACATCTTATGAAATCAATGTGTTAATTTGTGACGTTTCAGATGGAAAACAAAATCGAATAAATATGTGAATTATAATATCGACACAACAATGGAACAAACAATCTATTTTCTCTTTTTCTAACATTCAAAATTACGATTCTTTATATACCGTGGGATAATTAATGGTCTTCAAGTTGGTTTCTCGTTCTTGTGCTTTGAACGGGAGTAGATCGAACTGAAATATCTCAACCAAAAATACAGGTACCGCGTCTATATACGTGAATATATAATATAATGAACCTCCGTCCAGTTTTTATTCTTCCTATCCTCTGCTACACATATATTAATTAATTTTAAAGAATTTCACTCGACTTGGGCGAACCACGCCCGAATTCCACGTGAGTATAAAGCACGCATACAAGACACGCGCCGACTTGAATTCGGTTCTTCCACTGCGCGTTCTGTAAACTCGTCGTGTATCGATGCGTCTGGATATTTGCCCCTTATTTAATATGCCTCCGTGTAAACACTGGACACTTTATGATAAATTCGTACGGAGAAAATACGAATAAAAATACGAAAAGAATTAATAATGCGAAGAAAGAAAAAAAAAAACCAACAAGATTTAATGATTACGCAAAAGAAATCCGGTTAAAGGCAAAGTTTCTCTTTCGCGTGTTGTCCTTTGATCGCGACGGGAATTTAGGTTCGGTTTCGCGGAGTTTTCGATAAAAATCGCCATCGAAGAAGAAAGCCTGAGAAGGGAAAAGTAGGCCGCGAAACGAACACCGCGCCCAAAATTTACGGGATTTCAAGTGTTCGTAATGAAATAATGGTCGTAATTTCATATAAAGAAACACGGTAGAATGATATAATGCTCGAGTGAATTATCGTAAATGGGCAATCGTTAATTACCACGACGATACGATTGCAAAGTGTCAATTTTGACTGTTGAAACGTCAAAAAACATAACGTGAAAGGTTATGTTTTGTCTCCATTCTCACCGCTGGGTTCCTAAACGCGAAATCCATCTCAATAATCGGTGACGTCCATACATTGATTATAATACGTCGCATAAATCAATTGGTAGACTTAAAAAATGTGCTCACGTTAAAACAATAACAATTAGCGGCACCGTGTAAGTTTGACATTTAAAAAACGTCAAGTTGACTCCTTATACTTGACATTTGACGTATTAAAGATATCCAATTTGGCATTTAATATGTCAAGTTTGTACTGAAAATGACAAATTGACTTTTTAAATATCAAAATGGCATTTGAAACGTCAACCTGACATTTGAAACGTCAAAGTGATTTCTTTGGACGTCAACATGACATACCATACATATCAGGGGGGTGCACTAGTATACCTTTGGTGTACACCGGGGGTTACTCGATCAATAGAGGGCTCTGAGTGTAAAATTGTAGAACTCTAAATGGAGTATTTTAAATTTATATTACAATTCCTTTAGTTGTTAGTAGTTTTTCTGATTTTTACTTATCGTTTAATCATTATCGTTATTTTATCTGTAAAGATTGATGTGTCTCGAATTAATTATATTATTTTGATAACGCAAAAATTTGCAAAATGATTCATCGCCAGGTACCTCGAGCCGACTGTACATTTTCGTGTAATTAGGAAAGTTGAGCGACAATATAGAAAATTTGAAGTGTGCTGAGCATATATGGCTAACTATGCCCGCAAAGTTTCACACGATTCTGCTGTCCACAAGTGTCGCAAAAAATTTAAAGTTTGAGCGACAATATAGGAAATTTGAAGTGCAATCGAGGAATTTTGGAGGAGCGTAGAGACCGAACCAGAGGGTGTG
>JARFOC010001254.1:0-30149 GCA_031763485.1 Osmoderma eremita | reverse complement strand
TGCACGTAAATGTGTGTTTACGATCAGTCAATCACAAAATTTATATGATTACTTTGTTTGCAATCATGATCAAAATTCCAGTAGTGGGGGTAAAAATAATCCGGTTAATCGAACGCGCTCTTTTATAATCCTGTTTACGTGATTACTAATCATTGGTATAAACGAAAGCAGCTATCCACTTCACACACAATACACATTTACACAAACCTAATGTAGAGTGATACAATAGGCCTCAAGGCCGCAGTGTTAGTCTTTGCATTAGGATACAAACAACCTAATCATCATAAGAACTACGCGACTAACTTCACTCTGTTTCTAGAATTAAACAGTAACAGCGGGGGTAACTATTTGGCGGTTTTAAAATTTAAAATTCATGGCTACATTATCGAAGCAAAGTAATGGAATAACCACATCACAATAATTATCTTATCCATTGACTTCATATTGCGGACTTACGTTCATTTGCTTGCTTGGTTCATTCGATCAATTCGTTATTCTTTTCTGTTTCAATTGTATGCAGAGTTTTGAGGGGTCGCAGAGATTTAGAACAAAAGAAATGGCAGCCACCACAGAAACAACTCTTCCACGTAAGTAAATTTATTACAATAATTTTATATTAACATTCTATTATTTTTGGGTTTTTTATGTTTTCCTTTATGGGAATAGTCAATCATATATGTATTGTAAAATACACGTCAAGTGCATAAAAAATAAGACAATTAATACAAATTTTAGAACTATCTTATATACTAATTACGTGCCTGTGTTACTTTTAGGTTACGAATTGCCATGTGCTCCAAAAGACAACGACAAACATGGACAGAAAGTAAAGGAGGAGGCGGAAAAAATTATTAAAATATATTGCCCACCAGAATTAAAAGTACTGAAGGTAACACCGTCTGTAGGCACAGGAAAATATCCTTGCAAGTGGAGAGTTGATTATCGCGAACTCGAAGAACACGTAGACGATGAAATAGTTCTTGGCTGGCTTACGACTCACCGAGTATACTCAACAAAAATGCTATCTCACGACAGAGATAGAATATCATTAGCCTATTGTGTAGAATATGGAATATTTCAATGTCGATGCGAAAAAGAAAGAATAGAAAAGGAACGATCTGGTGGTAGAATTTACGAAGAAGTAAAAGATGAAGTAAAAAAAGAAGAGAAAGAATAATAGGGAATCACTTTTCCGCAAATAATAATAACAATAAATTTTATTTTCTCCAACTAAACAAAGAATTTTGCAGATTCTTTAATAAAATACTTACCGACATATATTATCAATAAGCAGTACACACTGTTATATATAATTCCATGATTAATTCCATAATTAAAAACTTTAAAAAATAAACAAATTGCACCGTTCATATAAACTAATGTATACCCTATTTTAATCTTATGTTTAATTAATAATAAAGCCATGATCAATATAATTTGCCAATTCCTGGTGTGCTTAATTTAAGATGCAGTTATTTAGCTTTGTTTTCGAATATATTATAATTATTAATAGTTCTAATTTCCAGTGGAAATATATTATACTAAATAAAACTTTTGTACCAATTGCTTTACTTACTTTATGCAATTTTCTATCAGTTTTTCCTCGTGCGATATATTTACTCGTATTTTCTTTGGGTTTTGAGTAAGAAACATAACCGTATTGTCTTCGAATGATGTAATTCCACTTTTCAAAGGTAGTTTAAGTAACTCATTGGGGTAGAGACTGAAGAGCATCGGTGCAAGTACCGTGCCTTGTAGTAGCCCATAGGAGACATACATATGATTACTAAGATGTCCATTTATTCGAACATATTGAGATATGTCCTTTATGTATGTACGATTGCATTCGAGCATAGACTATCTTGGCGTTTTAGATTCTAAATATCTACATACTTACATACAGTTACCAGTTAGTTGAGTTGTGCTTCAGTTAATTATTGGACAAACATTTTCGTATACGCGAGCCGGTGTTGAATAACTTGTATTGTAAACAGAAACGGTAACGGCATTTAATATCTTTAAGAGCCAATATTGAATGAATCAGAAGTTTTTTTAGAAGTTTAAAAATGTCGATATTATCGCAAATATTCGCGGTGGCATTGGTATTGTTACAAATCCAAAAATTCACATATCCAATTCTATTATTTCCCCGGAATTCCATATTGCAGGCAAGTAAAAAGATGATTTTTTTAAACTGTATTTGTTCACTTTTAAATCGAAACGTTTAAATAATTTCAGCTAACGTACGGTTTCGACAGTCTAATCTTTTTTAACGACCGGATACTAGCTTGGGGCTTGGGGATGCAAACGACCTTTTATTACCCCACGAATTTATCAAATTTTCACATTATGACATACGACGTACGATCAAAAGAAGATTTTGACACAGATATAAATAGAGAAATGTTTTATAAATACCTTATAAGAATGCTGGAGAGGTAAAACACATATTTTAAACACTATTTTAGGTTAGGTTAATCTTGGAATTGCAGCACCGGATTGTCCGGCGAAGACTGTCTTTTGCGCGCGATCTGCGAGGCCGCGCACACCCCTTTTCATACAGAAAAACCGAACGGTCTCTTGGAGAAGATCGCCCACTTCATTTTTACGTAAGTTAAACACATATTTAAACTTAAAAAAAAAACGTAGATTTGAAATTCTCGATTTTTTAGGCCTTCGAAGAACTACGGCGAATCTAAACGGATTACGGAGGGGTATCGAAACCATAGCGTGGATGATTTTAGGGAAAATCTACTTTTCGCCGAAGAAATGGGAAGACGACAAGCCGACTGTCAAAAGATTTTTTCGTGTTGGATATCACTTATTGATGTTATATCGAAAGTTATGCGAATATAGTGTTGTTTCTTAAATTAAATGTGTTATCATTTTATTGAATTTAATATGTTTGCCATTCCAAACAACATGAAAAATCTAAAAAAAAACCGTTATTGTTTTAAATTTATGCCTAAAAACTATGCAACTGATTATACAGGCGGGGATTTTAAGAATTTGCCGATGGTCGCGCTTGGAAATATAAAGTATCTGGAAATGAGATAGTATTAACTTCTTAATTATTGTTGTTATTAGATGTGTAATTTAATGTTTTTACGATACAAAATATCATAAACTAGAAAAAAGTATTTTTGGCAATCAATCATGTTGAAAATTTGCAAACAATTATGCGAGAATTTGCCGATAGGTGTCGCTCAAATATAAAAACTATATATAAACGAATTGTCTTTTTAATTGGTGTATTTATGACTAAATCTGATTTTACTCTAATTACTATTTTTTCCTTCAAAAAATGCAGAAACTTTATTTTTAATAATTGATATTTTAAGTTTCCAATTATACCAGAGTGAATTTCATAATACACCACTAGATGTCGCTTACGAATTAGATTTAAGTAAATAATTTATTATACTTCCTTAATTACAGTTGTATTCCTGACTAATTTTAATTTATTTGTAAATACGTTTTCCAACAAACTATTTTCCCATAAAATTTACAAGATTAGTAATCATTATTGCATATGCAGCCCTATGCAGCTCATCTTAGCTGATAATTTTATTACCGATTAAAGCAACGTCGCCACATAAAACATAAATTAAATTAAAAAAAAAAGAACATTGTTATAACAACTTTATTTCGCAAGGTAAGGGAAATAAACATATCTTTTTAATATACTACATTTACCATCTTCGCACACAGGTCATAGTGTTTCTCTTTTTTTTGTTTTTGTCGTTTCGTTACTTATCAAATGCTCCAAATTATTAGCAAGAATGTTCGTGATCGGATGTTATTCGAGTGAAATACACAAAATTAATATTTTTTCTTTTTGTTTGGTGCACTTCGGGTATTTCACGCAGAGAATATCATCCGCCACAAACACAGCCTACTACTAGGAGAAATGTACACCGATGCCAAATTGGACGCCCTTTTGCACGGCATCACCCTGATCGTGCTGCAGGGGAAAGCAATAGTTAATTTCCACTCGAGCCATTTGACCCAGCCTGATGGCGATTCCCAATCCGGTGGATACCCTAACATTTTTCGACAACTGCTTCCACAGGGCTTCTTCGTTTTTGAAAGTGCCTATATTGCCGCAATTCACGAATAGGTGCGTCCTGAAAATGTCGCCGAATCCACCCTTCCCGGGACGAAACGGAAGCGGGGTAAACAGATGAAGACCAGCAGACCAATAAGCCTAAACATCAAAATCATATTGGAAATATTGGAAAAAACGGATCATTGAAGTTATAATACATCGCCTCCCAAAGCGTTTCCGTCCGATCTAGGCCCGATACCCCTCATCTGGAACCCCCGAAGGTCCAGTGGACCCCCCAGAAAGAACATATCGGTCATGCCAACCTTCATTTCGTTTCCCAGGCCTTTGATGATACCCGCACCGCCTGTGGCTTGCAAAACGACGTCCTTCGCGATGCTAAGATTCGTCTGAAGGTATAAGTCGTTCTTGACGAAGCCGATATTACCCCCCAGCCCCGATAGTTCCGCTATCCACTCGACCATCGAGCCGCAATTGGGAAAAATGACGTCATCCCTCCGATCTATGGTTAGGATGTGTTGCACGGCCGATTTTAAAGTTGCACCGGATTCTTCGCGAACTTCGAAGGAGGAATTCTTGCTCAGGACGCCCAGGTTACGTGTGCAACCCTTATAGAGGAAGGCATGTCTGAACTGTAGGAGTAAATTCGGGTTCAACGGCACAATATCGTTAATGTTATGTATTTAGAATCGTACTGTGTATATTTCAGGGTAAAATATGTGTTTAAAAATAAAGAAATTTGTTGAATTACAAAATTTGGTACAATACTCTTTGGTGACAGAGTATATTAAAATAAAGCAATATACAGTGCTATCAAAAATTGAACGAATATTAAAGTAAATGTGAAAAATTGTACTCACGACCCGCTTTCAATTAAAAAAATTACTTTTCAGTGTAATCCAAATTTTAAACAATGTTAAAAAAAATGTACAAACATACCATTTCCAGATGAATAAATCTTATAAATCTACTAAATCTAATAAATTATAAGATTTAGTACAATACTTTTCGATGGTAATGTATACTAAAATAAGCCAATATACAGCGTCGCCGAAAATTTAAACAACTATTAAAGGAAATGTGAAAAAATTATACTCACATCCCATTTGGAGATGAAGTCGAAACCCAACCCAAAGCCTCGGTCCATTTCTGCATATCCAGAAGCCGGAAACTCAGATATGTTCTGGAAAATACTCGCCGTAGCTCTAAAATATAACTGTGAGGGTCATGATCAAATCATCGAAGCTGGTGTCAACAAACCTCGGTTCGTGTACTCCCATGAAAGGTTTTACCACGCCCAGAGTAAAGTTATTTGAACGTCTCGAACCATAACTGTACTCGACAAATACACGTTCTCCCCTTCCGAACGTATTTGGTGCCCTCAAACCTACCACAACCGACCCTTCGTTGTGTCCCACTTCCGTGTTGACGCCTCCCACGATTCGTTTGAGTTCACGAACAAAAAAGGTTACCTATAAAACGATGCACCATTCAAACTAATAAATAAATTAGTAATGTTATTTTTGGTATTACCTCAATCCCATCGGTTGTGGAACGTGGTCCTCTACTGACGTCGATGTGTACAGAGACATTTCTGAAACAACCGAGAGATTCTAATCTAAGACGGGCCTAAAAACGAAACACCCATCAAGAATATGTTCGAAACTCTGTTAAAATGAAATATTCACCCTGTGAGCGTTGTACAGGACGTCTCTGAAGGTCGTGCATTGAAATAAATCCCTTGTCGCATCTTGCATGATGTCGTCTTTAGTCCTACTTATTCCATCAACATGGATCTGATCGACTCGCACCTACATAATCTCATTTTTATACTATTCTATGTATTTTACTCACGTTTTTTGAGACGTACAGGTACATCTAGGGGTATGACCCTCTTTTCTTCGCATTCCTCATAATTTATCTCTGGCTGTGGGAGTCCCATTAAAGGGGGACGTTGTTCCGACTGAAAATCAGATGCATTAAGCTCGTATACTTTAGTTGAAAATTGTAATATACTTTGGCGTAAACTGTTCCCATTTCGATATTTATACAACGGTTGCTGAAACTACATCAAGGTACGGAAATTTTAAATTAGATTTTCATAATATTTATGAATGAATAACAGGTTTCTTTTAACGTCAAAAAAGCGAGCAGTGGACTTCAAAAATTCGCATGTGATACTAGCCAACTGATTTTCGTTATTTAAACTTTAGTGAGTATCGATTAATGTTACGGGAATATGTGAGAATAGCGTGGAGGTGTACAAAATAATCAACACGCCCCGAAATTATGTAATTATTTTATTTATAAAGATGTTTGCTGAGGATTTCAAATCAGTAAAAATTAGCGTAATTTGACAGGTACATACACACGAAAAATCCTTAAATCAAATAAAATAATTTGTATTTTAATTATATTAGGAATTTTTAAAAAATTATAATCGAAATACAAGTGTTAATTAGTAACAGAATCAACCCCACGGCGTATTTCAGCGTCTAATTTTAGTAATATTTTATTTTTATACTATGGCACCACCAGTGTTTTCAATGCTATTTTTTACGCCTTTGCGTTGGCCAATCTGCTCTAAACCGTGGTTGTTCATCCAGAGCAGCGCATATGATAAATTTCTAACAGATTCGTGTCGAAATTCGGCCGTTTTTCGTTAAAATCTAATCGTTTCGTACCCGGTACAGTTATCTATGTGATATTCTTGCGTCCCCAAATACTATTCGAGATGCTAATACAGGATCAGGACGCGTTCAAAACGTGGTTGACGTCCGTCTTGAAGCCCATGTAAGTATAATGTGTGCCCGTGCTCCATATTTTATGTTAATATACCCGTATTTTTACGATTCGCGCCCGACTTTCCCGCACTAGACCGTCGAATCCCGTATTTTATCGGTCGTGACGTGATGTTTATAGTATTTTGGTGCCACTAGCACCTAACCTGTCGTAAAAATGCTAATCTCAAACGCAATCAGCTGTTATTAAGTCTTAATTTCGTAGATGCGAAGCCGATCCAAGCGCCCTAGCCAAGTACGTGATAGCCCTGGTCAAGAAGGACAAGAGCCAAGAGGCTCTGAGAGATAGTATGATAAACCAGCTCGAAGTATTCTTACAATCAGGTCAGTTTTACCTGTTCCGTTCCTCATCAACCGGTATTTTACACATCCACCTTTATTGCAGAAACGGTCACTTTTGTGGATCTCTTATTTAAGACGCTGGAAAATCAGGAGTACCTCGAACCTGTCATACCAAACGCCAATCCCCCGAATCCAAACGTTGTTAAAGCCGACACGTCACCCATTAAGCAAGGGAAGGATATAATAAAGCCCATCATCCCCGTTAGTGAGTTGCCCAGTTTGAACGAGACCGTTAATGGATCTGCCGGGCGGAAAGATCGAGAAGAAATTAAGAAGGATATCAGGAAAAGTGAGTCGGTAAGTCTCGTTTCATTAATACCAGAATTTTTTTTGATGTTCATGTAAAATATATATTTTTTGATCTAATTAGGAGGTGAAAGTGTTCTTAATTGATTTAATTGCTATTTCACGGTGATATTTGTGCTAAAACAATTTGATTAGGTCTATAGTGTATAGGTGTATAGTGTTTTTAGTTTATTGAAAGTGTATTTTGATAAATTTGCGATTCACTTTGAAGTAAATTTCACATTCATTCGCAGAAATTTGATGTACGCCACCTCGAAGTGATAAATGATGCAAAAAAAGATTATTTAGTAAAATTTTATTCATAGTTCGCATTAAATACGATTATTTAGAAGCTTTGGCAACGTTGCAAAATGTATTTTCGTAAATTTCGAATCCAATATGATTTAACAGAGTTTTGACAATGTTGCTATGGTATTTTGGTAAATCCCCGAAATCAATTTGACGGACTTTTTGCGTTTATCCGCAGGAAAAAGACGATAAACCAAGGCGAAGATCCCGTCACCGTTCTCTGTCTCGTAATCGGTCACGTTCGCGATCTTGGGACCGCGTCAGACGCTCCAGATCGCGCGAAAAGTCCCGAGATCGCGACCAACATCGGTTGGATCGCGAGAAACGGGAACGAATCCGTCCCTGGCGAAATAAGTCGCCGCCTAGGCGCTACGATAGAAGACGTTCGCGATCCGCATCGCTGGGTCGTATCAGATCTCGTTCCCGCAGTCCCAGACAGCATTACAGGGGCCGCTACAGGAATAGGTCACCTCCACGCTCGGGCAGTAGGAGTAGATCCCGCTCCAAGGACAGGAAAGATGCGAACAAGGACAATAAGGATAACCATTCCGGTGCTGGCACCCCTACTCAGGACTCCAACCACGGCGATATGGACTTGAGGTTGACGAACGCGACGCAGAGCATCCAATCCGTGGTGGTGCAACAGAATTCCAACGATGCGCGCGCCCAAAAGCGACGTTGCCGCGATTACGACGAGAAGGGCTACTGTATGCGCGGGGAAATGTGTCCTTTCGATCACGGGGTCGATCCGGTCGTCCTGGAGGATTCTACGCTGTCTAGAGTGTTGACTTACGCCCCTAACGGCGCTCCGGTGCCGGACGTTGCGCAAAACGTACTACCGCCACCTATAATCGGCTCCACCAGTCATCCGATCATCCATAACATGCCACCCAGGACTTTACCGCCCGAGTATAATCCGCAAGCGCCCCAGATGTTTCATAGGGGATTTAGAGGACCCAGGCCGAGTTTGGGACCGAGGGTAAGTCGAATTAACAGAAAAAGAGAATCGTGATTATCATGAAAATGTTATAAACAAAAAAAAAATAGGGGAAATCCCCAAATAACATTTTCTTCTACATATCTTGATGATTAAATAAGAAACCGCTTTGAAATTTGCCATTGCATTAAAATCATTTATACCAATCTAAAATTATCTCGTTTTAATGTTTTTAAATGAGGGGAGAAGAGGGAGGAGGGATTCCCAAGTGTCTCATTTTCTTATTTTTCCTTCATTCAGGTGCCACCCATGAATTCTTTTCCGCCCCAACCGAATATGCAACGCGAATTGATCCCGGTACCGGTGATGGATAACCAGCAGGGGGATCAATTCGGCTCCGGTTACCAGCGTCCTCCATTCATGGCGAACGCCACGGGGCCGGGGATCGGTCACACGACGAACGACCACGATCCCGACGCCCTCTTTAAGAAGAGGGCCGGTTTCGACTTCAACAGGTTGGGACCGCGCGCCAAGAATCCCTCGAATTGTTCGCTGGAGTTGAAGAAGGTGCCCACCGGACTGAATAACATCACCCATCTGAATAACCACTTCTCCAAGTTCGGGAAGATCGTCAATATCCAAGTGGGCTTCGAGGGCGATCACGAGGCGGCCTTGATAACCTTCTCTAGTCACGCGGAGGCCAATGCGGCATATCGCAGTACCGAAGCGGTGTTGAATAACAGATTCATCAAAGTGTTTTGGCATTCGAATAATAACAGTAACGACGGTAAGTCTTTTTGCTATTACTGGTTTCTGCAAACTGACTTCTAACGGTTTGGCATTTGTTTTTCGTCAAGTCGGTCGCGTGAATTAAGTTTTAAGTTGGCAACGTTGATTTTCAAGTACAAATTTGTTAAAACAAATACAGAAAATTGTTATTGTTATATATCCAGGCTTCAAAATTCTTCACTATCCTCTTTCAATTCTCTCTGTCTTGTGCATCCTGTTGCCATGTCTCCACTCCAACCGCCCTCAGATCTTCCTTAACCATCTGTAGCCATTTGCCATGCAGTCACGGCTCTTTGCGCTCTAACTATTTGGATGATCGATGGTCTGTTATATATTTCCATTGTTTCCGTGTCTGTCCGCCTTCACCATTCCTGCCCCACCCTTATTCCATCAAAAATTTTCCTAAAAATCTTTCTTTCCCATACTCCTCTCTTTTATTCATGATCCACCTTTCACACGCGTACGTAACTGCTGATCGTATTACAGGGAAACCGATCTTATTTTGTTCCCATCTGAATCACAGGTAAACAGGAGAACATCCCGCCGACTCGTTCTATCAAAGATCGCCTGGGGATTCCCCAGATCGTTCCGCCCAATTCGAATAAAGTCTTAAATCTGGTGCAACCCAAAGCGGAAACTAAAAACGAGGAAGCGGAGGACGCGAAAGCCCAGAAAGGCAACGTTGAAATTCCCGGCAAAGAGGAGAAGAAGGCTCAAGCCACCGCGGCCATCAAGAGGAATCAAGAGTTACTGGCGGCCAAGGAGAAACACAAAAAGAACCAAGAAGAAGCCTTGAAGGTGTCGCAGAATCTAAGGAAACGGCAACAGGAGCTGTTGGAGAAGCAATTGGCCCAACAGAAGCTTCTGATTAGCAAGATGGAGAAAAGTAAGACGCAATTTACATCGAATATCTCTTTGTATGATCGGTTTTATTGTATTTTTAGCCCCGGCCGGTGCGCAAAGGGATTACCTCCTGCAGACCATAAAGAAGTCGCAGGAGTCGATCGAGGCCATCCGGAAGGTCATGGTGGTAGCGCCGGTTGCGCCTTTGAAGTCCCCATCGGTGAAGAAATCGAAGGAAGAGGCACAGAAGGAAATGCTAGACGCCGAATTGGATCTGATAACCAAACAACAGGAAGGTGCTGATACGTCGGAGATACAGAAGAAGATTTTGGAGTTGAGAGCGCGTACACAGTCGGGCAGGGGTCGCGGTAGGGGGCGCAGATTTACCCCGGGCAGGAGTCAATTGAAGAAAAACAACCTCATCAACCCCAGTAAGTCTATTCTCGCCCCAAAACGAATAGGTTTCGATTTTTTTTTTGTGTTTTTATTTAGATCTGCGGACCAGCATGAAGACCAACCGGTTCCAGAAGCACGCCATCGATCATAGACCGACTAGATTGTTAGTTTCCGGTTACGAGAGCGATGAGCAGGAGAGTGTATTGTCTCATTTTTCCGTAAGTTGCGAAAAAATCGAGAGAAACGTTTAAAAACATTACTATTTAAATAATTTTTTTGGGTTGGTGGAATGCGCGCCACTGATTTGACAGTTCCAGTGGTGTACTTTAAAAAGTCGGATCCCGGGAACCCATACACCTGTCGGTGTTGAACTATGGTTGACTGATTTTGATATTGACTTTGACATTGATTTTAACATTAATTTTGACATTCACGTTGACATTGACTTTCATATTCATTTTGACATTCACATTGACTTTGACATTGACATTGACTTTGACATTGGCTTTGACATTGACTTTGACATTGACTTTGACATTGACTTTGACATTGACTTTGACATTGACTTTGACATTGACATTGACATTAACATTGACTTTGACATTGATTTTAACATTCACTTTCTTATTTATTTTGACATTGACTTTCATATTCATTTTAACATTGGTTTTGACATGGATTTGACATTTGGTGCGTTTGGAATATTACAATTACATCTATTAAAAATTCACCTAAAAAGTAAATAGCTATGCTTCATCGATACGTCTTTGTGTTTATTATGCGCAGCAATTCGGGGAGATAGTCGATTACGTCACGGACGCAGCGACCCCTAGTATAGTTTTGAACTACAAGACGCGGAAGGAAGCCGAAGTGGCCATCTTGAAAGGCAAACACTTCCAGGTGAATATCTTGTAATCGCTATTTCGATTCTATTCATTTTTTATTCATATATCGTTTCAATTCGAATTTGGCAACGCAGGATCGGACTCTGTCGGTGACTTGGTGCAACAGTGCTCAACTGAACAGCCAGCTGAGTGGAAGGTCGAGCAGTCGGACGGTTTTGGTGAGCGAGTCGGACGAGGACCACCTCATCGATCAGGGGATAATGGAGGAAGGTGACGATGTAAGTGATATATTTCCCAACTCCGGTCCCGCTCGCCTATATTATGCAATTTATTCGCAGCTTGGCCCCGAGATCTCCGAAGAGGCCCTCCTTCAAGACGACGAAGAGGAAGACGAAGAGAACGAAAACCGGTCGTGGCGCCGATAGCTTTCGGATCGTCGGGGGAATCACGGACGCCGCAAGAAATTCTTTTATTATTTAGATTTAAATTTTACTACGTTACGATGATAACAAATTTTGACTGTGAGATTTTTACGACGCACTGAAAATGATGAAGATGTCGGGACGATAATTCCCTCGCGATCGACGAGTAGTCGCTTTTTTCCTTTATTTTTTATGTTTTATTGATCGTCTAAGATCAAGGGGAGTAACACGGAAGCAGTGAAGGAAACACGATTTCCACACGATCGGTTTAATTTTTGTTCGACTTTCTTCTCCTGTATTTGTTTTTTTTCTTTCGGTCGATGCTTAGGTTTGGAGCTTAGATTTTGTCGGGTTGGTAAGAACTGCTGCTGAGATGGCTTTGACTTCGGTTTAAAAAACAAAAATACACCTTTTCGCTTTCTATTTGAATTATTTTAGGAGGATAAGTGAGTTCGTGTGTGCTATCGTTGTGTCTTAGTAAGAAATGTTAATCGAGGGGAAGAATTAATTTGCTCCTCCGTGTTTTATCATACAAAAAAAAAGATGGTACAATTAACTACTCGATTTAAAATAGACCGATAATGATCTACTATAAAAAAGGAAAAAATTAGTGTTAATATCATCGTGTTTTTAGGGGTACATATTCACACAGAACAATTAATTGATTATATTTACGATAACCTCTTTATTATAAAATAGCATTAGGTGTTCTTTATTATTCTTCCCGTTTAAGTCAATAGAAATAGGAAATCCTGTGAACCGATAAGTTGTAAATCAGTGGACACACTTTGAACATACAAAATTTGTCTTTACGACTTGTCGGTAATCTCAAAACTTTTGTAACGACAACCGATCCCCTTAATTCTTTTTCCAGTTTTTTTTTTTTGTAAAAAGAAAATACGAGCCTGTTTTTTGAGATGTATAATTGATTATATATAAAAACAAAAAAAAATATCGCGGATAAAAATGAAAAATACTATTATAATTAATAAATAAAGAAATGAAAGTGCCCCCCAAGAAATAAAAATATTCAAAATAGGGCAAAAAAGAAAACCGAGCATTACATACTGTGGGAAATGAAATAAAAATAAAAAATCAGTTTTTCCCGCACTCACTGAAATTGTATATTTTATTATATTGATACGAACGCATGTTAATTGAATAATAATGGTGAAGAATAAATTTGAGAAAAAAAGATTCAAAGGGGGCACTAAAAAAATTAAAAAAATGTTTTCTAAAAGAAAAAGGGTAACGAAAATTTACGTTTCCAATAGGCGAGTTCTTCCTCCCCAAGGCACCAATACCAAAAAAACCGAGGCTAATTAAGGTAAGTTTTACAGGTAAGGATTATTTACTTTTGGATATATACATTTGTAGGTTAGAAATTAAGCTGGCTGGGAAATTTCACAAAATCTTGTTATAAAGTCATCACTAGGATTCGGATTTTGTTGCGGAGGAAATATCATTAATATCCGAGTAAATATATCACGTTTTTTCCAAAAAAAATTATTGAAAATAAATAGCCTCTTTTCTAGGATTCATGTACTTTACGCAGCTCATTATTTCTTTTTACGAATTTGGTACTATAATCACGCTGTAAATTTAGGGAAAACGATGAATTAATGCTCTAAAGGGATTGCTTGGTGCGTTTGCACTATAGTCTGTTTTTAAACTAGGAGCAGCGTTTTAAATTTTCCGCGCCGAAACCGGCATCTGCGATTGGTTGTATTGCGAAACAACCAAACACAGATGCAGGTTTTCGCGCGGAGAAATTAAAACGCTCCCCTAGTTTAAAAACAGACTATAGTCCAGTGCAATTTAGTTTTCCAAGTTTGATGAATTGATATCGAACTTTGGAAAATGTCAAGTCAAGCTTCGACTGGATGACTACATTCCCCCTGAATGTGGTGCACAGATTTTTCTTTGGTGTAAACCAGTAGTTACTCGGCCAACAGAGGGCTCTGAGTGAAAAATTGCAGAACTCTACATAGAGTATTTTAAATTTATATTACAACTCCTTTAGTTGTTAGTAGTTCTTTTGGTTTTTTACTTATTGTTTACTCATTATAGTTATTTTTATTATTATTGTGTATTTCGTCCTTAAAGATTTACGTGTTCCGAATTAATTATAACTTTGTTAACGCACGTCGAGAATTAATTGTCTCTACTTTTTTTTAATCAAACCACTATAATGAGGTTTAATATGCGTCAACTGACATCACACAAAGGACAGTTTGTTAATATAACAAACAGATTTTGAACAATGACGTGTGCCAAATGATCCATTTAGGGATTTTTTCTTAAGTATTACCACTGTGTATCACGGACTTCGTATGTAAAATAAGTTATTTGAGTCGTATCGTTACAAAAACCCTGTAGTGTCCAATTAGTATAATAAACTTATAATAATTTTCAGTAATAATTTCGTAGCCCGTATGTTTGCCCTTATGTATACGCATAAAGTAGTTGAATTTGAACCACTGGTTGTTATAGTTGTTCCGAGTACAAATACTTTAGTGGTTGCAATATTCCAGCTTTCAACCGATTTAAATAAAATTTTGAAATTATAAGGGCAATTTACTTTAAAACGTACTCAATAAGATTTAAAAATTCATTAAAATTACATTAATTATAAAGTTAAATATGTAGGGACTTTTGCGGTTTTCTGTTTGCCGTGGTGAAACTCCGCGAGATGTCGATCCTAGTTCCCGCAAAATGGCGCCCGATAAGAAATTTCAAGCGCGTCCTGTTTTTAATTATGAAAATATGTGTTTGTATGGTGCGAAATTTTATCGATTCGCGTCGTGAATTTGAAAACTAATTCGTCTTCGTGTAGTAGTGATAATTTCGATAGGATTTGTGTGATTTTCTAAGCGCTATGTGTAAATATAGCTATACAGGAGGACATGAAGATTTCCGATGTTGGGAAGGCATCCCGTGATTTTCATGTAAGTATTTGTTCCATAATCTTTGTTTTACATCTTATTTAAGAATAACAACGATTTCATTAAATTATTTTCGTATTTCAAATACATAAGTGACCGCGTCTAAAGTAGGATCGGTTTTGCTCGTATTTGATCGTTTTCGTTCGAGGGATTCATATTTGAAATCCATATTTTCGTATCAAAATTAGAATAAAATATTTTGTTATTGTTACAGCTTCCATCTAAGATTACTCGGGACGACCTAAAAGAAGGTTCAAGGTAAGAGTAGGTTAGGATTGTTTATCATTCCTCTGACTGCATTACGATCACTTTCCCGCTTTTAATTCGTGGTAGTTTGGGTAGTTTCCGCAAAATGGCGGCTGATACAAATTCTTCCGCGTATCGTGTTTTCAAATATAAGATTTATGTGTTTAATAGTGCCTTTAGTGTCGCAATTCTGTGGTGTCCCTTTCCCATGCTTTCCACACATTTTAACGCCCCTTTCCGCCTAAAATTATAGAAAGATCTTGAAAGAAGGCGGCTTTAAGATCTCGTGCAATTGACAAGGTAAGCTTCTTTTTGAAATTTAATGCCATAATTCATCTTATGCTATTTATTATCATATATAATAGCATCCATTTATATATGTTCATATTCCACTAATAAGGTGGTAATTGTGTAATTTACTTACGCAATTAATTTATTGTGTAAATATTTGAGTTCGGATAGGTTAGGTACGGATCCTTTTTGCTGGTTAATTGAGACACGGCGGGCAATTCAAACTATATTTTATGTGGAGTAATCCTAATGTTTACTTATTATATGAGTATTTAAAATAAATTTTTATATCTACTACCAAGAATATCTGTTGATTATGTAATTAGTTATTAATTTATCTTATTTTCGTTATTACGCTTTTATAACAGTTTATTGAGACATTAAGCTGTACTCTTGTATGCATGTTTTCTGTTAACGTATTGGATTTGATATACACCTATAATTGATATTTTATAAATATACAACGAAGACGATAACGATGGTGCTTTTAAATCATTATGGATTGTATTAGTTTTATTTAATTTAAAATGAGTCGGTACTTCTGCATAATTTCAGACACTGATCAAAACGCCACTTGTCACCTGTCAATTTTATTAAAACACAGAAGGTAGTTACGCATTCTCTTTATATTTTTATTATCTTTAATTTATAATAGAAAAATACATATCACAATAATCATCATATATATATAGCTAAATTATATAGTCAATTGCATTAAAACTCAATGAAATCATGTAAAAGTCAATAATTTTCGGCTAGAGGGTCGTTTATAACAATTATTTATTGATCTATGCTCACACGTTATAAACTAGACTTGAGGAAAGGAAAAAGGATGTCGTTAAGACATCAGTTCGAGTCAGAGATTTGAGGATTGTCGGCTGAATCGGCCTCCATGTTCTCGATGATTTCCTCCGACAAGTTTCTGTATCGCAGTCCCACGATTGCTTGCCTTATTTTCACGTACACAGTGGATAGTGTCAATCCGTTGTACAGGAACATTCCGACGATCAGCAGAAAGAACCCGATAAGCTATAAGAATACCTCGAAACGGTTAAATGTGTCCCGAAAACAGACCGATCTCACGCAATTATTACCTGTAACCAGTGGAATTTCTGATCGAACAGTGCCAAACTGAACATCCATATGACCAAAGTCCTCACGCTGTCCAAAACCATGCGTGTAGTGGCTGACATTTCCTTGGTTACACTTATGCCGGCAAAATTGAAAAAGGCAATCGACAGGATCGTACCCAAGATAGCAAAGACTAATCTATAATCGTTGCCTATTTGCGTGAAGGCGTCTACTATGTCCTCTAGGACACCCCTAGCGTTGTTACTGAATGGTGGGCCGACATATATCCAGTAAAACGGTATGTGTAATAATCCCAAGACAGTGAAGCCGAAAACTCCTATAAAGAAATTGACATATGTCAAAATATGTATCAAATACTTTTCGCGCAAACTGTATACAAGACGTATTTGGTATTTTGCTATTGTGTGGCTACGAAGTTTGGTTAAATTAGTGAATTGGTATTCTTTAAAGTTGATTAGATGATAAAAAATTAAAATCAATTGTAATCGAAAATACTAATAAAAATAACGTTTTTTTTTAAAATTGAAATAGCGTATATATTTTTACATTTCGTGGAGAATTAAGTAAATTTTGTAATGACTATAAAATAAAAATTTTGGTGTCCCAGTATTTATGTACCTCAGATATTTTATAAAATTTATCCATTACTTTTGAGAAACACTATATGTGTTAGCAATCGCCTTATATTTACTTTGTGCTTATCATGAATAATTATTGATGATTCATAACCACGTTTTGATAGTTGGATATTGAACTTTATTAACTTATTTTTTTATCCTATAAAAATTGTGCTCGAGAAAGTTGAATATTAAATAATCTAGGGAATTCCCCATTGATACTTGGCACAAATTAGAAAAATACCAGTTAACCAACACAACAGTCAATAAAATTAATTATACGAAACAACTTTTTACGGGAATACCCTGCTTTCTAAAAATAACTTTATCGAAACGACTCACCTTCCCATCCGACGGCTTGTAACGGTGGAATATCTTGGGCGTGTACGAACTTCTCCTCTACAACCATCTGTACGGAAGTTATAATTTGTGCCAATACAATTAGTAGATCTCCCGTTATAATGCTGTTACGTCCGAAATTTTCCCCACTGGTATCTTTCGTTGTTATATCCGCCAATGCTACGACCACTAATCCGGCGATTACTAAAAAGATCCCGCTCCACTGTTGCCGCTTGATGATTTTTTCTAGGAAACCGACGCTCAGAAGTGCGACGAATATAATGACGGAGCCTGAAAAGTTAATTTTTGAAGTCGGGCGGGGATTTCAGGCGATGAAAAGTACCTCGGAGCATTTGAAAACTAGCAGCGTACGTTAGATTCAATCCGATATACATCAAACTTGTTGCGGTCATATCGCACATCGCAGGGATAAATAATAGGAAGCGATTGAAGCTGCGATTCCCTTTCGTAAATATATTGGTCTCTTCGGATCCATCCTATATTTAAAATATAGAAAAAAACCGATAGCGGCATCCTTAAATTATATTAAATGTACTTACGGCTTTTCGACTATAAACTAGGTACAAGACATTAAACGCTACTAAGCATAAAATCTCTCCGAAGAACATGGAAAGTGCCTGTACGAAGGGGTGATCAAATCGCCTAGTTTCCCCATCCCTGCCAATCGAGTCTATCCTATCCGCCCATCTGTAACGCACCGGTAGATTTTGTATAAATTAAGAATAAAAAAAAAGTTGGTTACAAAACTTACTTCGTCGTTAATGTATTAATACTGCCAGTTGTGACCATTAAAAATGCCAAAAGCAAATGGTATCGATTCCAAGCCATGTTGTAGGTGTCGTAAACCAGTTATTCTTACGGTGGAAGTTTAGTCTTTCATAGAAATCGTAATGTATGAACGGTTCAGATTGCGTTTTTTTACATCGTAATCACTTTGACAAGTAAAGTGCGGGAATTATACACAAAGGAAGATCTCTGCGAGGTAGGCAACCAAATATACTAAATATGCGATTGTACTGCCCCCTGTGGAATTCTGATGAAGTATATCATGGCGGATTTTTAAAATATGTAAATTTAATATTTTAAATCAGTGTGATTTAAAAAATACTCTTTTAATATTCGTAAAATCCTACTAATTTAGAGTTACCTAATTCGCTTTACTTTTCCACTCTTTAAAAAAAATGCAATTCAAAATATTCATTTTGGAAACATCTAAAAACCAAATAGTTTTCTAACTTTGATTATAGGTTGTAAATTGATTCAAATTGAATATTAAAAAAATGGCTATTTTGCATCACTTCTTTTACTGCATGTATCAAAATATATTTATTTATAATAATCTAACTTGACTAGAACGCTAACCGACTTAAGTTATATCAGTTGGTAACATAACCTGGATTTGTTATTCTAGAAGAAAACCAGTGGCGTGACACTATTCTATATTTTGTATTAAGATGACAATTTATCGTATTACATTAGAGGAGGGTAGGTTTAAATTTGGTAAAGTTGCTAAATTTTCTGTATATTATGAACCCGAAGAGGAAATTGACCTGTGACACTGGCGTTCGGGATTTTTTGAAATAAACAAAAAAAGCTTCCCTCTTTACCTCTAGCATCTTCTTTTGACAATGCAGAGAAAAGCTAAAAACTTCTTCTCACTTTTGATTTTCTATCTAATCCATTTTAATATGACATTTCGGTTCTTCTATTGACTCCGTCAGAAAGGGTTTTTGCAAAGTTTATGTCAAACTTGCACTTTATTTGTAACAATAAATGAAAATAACATTAATAATAATAACTGATTCTCGTGGCGTTGTATAATAAACATCAGAGGTGTACGTGAATACTTATCGAAAGCACTGTATTATAATAACGGCCTTGTGTTTTCATATTTATATTACTGTAAGTGTAAATAAGCATACAACATAGTACAACACCAACAACCAATTGTCACAGACAGAAATACATATAAATTAATCATTTGTTGGTAAATCTATTTAAATAAAATATCCATCCACATTTTAATAAAATAAATGTATTTTAACATCGTGTGTCTAGTCAAATATGTTTTGTGTCGGTATAGAATATTATGGCATAAATTTCCCAATATTTTAGTAGGAAACGGTTGACATTGGTAAATCTGTATTGATTTTAATAAATAAAATATTAAATTGGTTATAGGGGATATGGAATCAAATAAAAAAAATATATGATAGAATGTATCTTTTTATTTTATTGTAGTTTGTCTAGCGTTAGTACAATGCACAAAATTTTATCAGCTTTGTTTACAATTGTTAAGTTGGTATTACATTACAATTAAGCGAATATTTTTCGGCCCTAAATAGGAATTGCTTACCTATCTTTATTTGGATTCAATTTAATACCAGGAAATACTTTTTTAAACCATATTCAAATAGGATTTGAATCGCATATTTAAGCATTACAATAATAAGCGTTGTAAATACACACAAATAATTCACGTGGCGGGATACAGGCTATAAGATATTGCCTCTGTAGATATAATATTGTTGCTCAGGTATACGTTAAAATTAAGGTAGTGTACAGTGTGGGGTTTTATGTATGGTCCATGGGGGAATACCCCCTTTTATTACCATTCCAAGAGACCCGGGACGTATTTTTCTATTAGACCCTCGTAATACGGCCACAGTTTCTCTATATCCGGGACAATTTCGCTTTTGGTGTATAGATCGTATCGGCTGAAACAAGTAATGAATTTATTTTAGGTTAAATTATCAGAATGAATATATTCTGGTCTGTTTAAATTTAAATTTAAATTTTGACGTTTAGAAGTGTCAAAAACCAAAGATTTCCGAACTTTATTTATAGGTTTATTATTAGGCGGGAGATTTGAAACTTTTCATCCGTTACGTATGGGGAATTTGCAAAGTACAAGTCAGTATCATTAATCGCCCATGAAATAAACGTTGAGCAATTCGAAGAAGTCGTAACGAACACTGTAAAATGAATTTACTCACTTGAAGAGCAATACCCATTTTTTTATAACTTCATCGGTGTTTTGTAGCAAGTGTTTGTAGTCACCAGCGGCGTGCCACGGGTAAAAGCTATGGTAACGGATCATATATAAGGCCTCCTTAGGTAATTTCGATTTGTTATGCACCAGCACCCTATAAAGGTACTCGTCGTGGCCCCAGGATAATACGAGATTATCTAAACCGCATTTCGGTTCGTACATTCCGTATTTGGTGCTGTCAAAATAAAAAATAAATTAATTATAAGATATTTTGGGGGAAAAAATAAAAAAAATTTGCAAAATTTATTCAGATCAACGAGAGAAAAACTACGAGATGGCTACCAATGCATTAAATTTATTGTGACCAACTTAAATTTAACAAGATTTACTACATTATGAAACGGGAATTCGGAACACTTGACATCTGGCGTACTACTAGGTGCTAACCTGGGACCTTTATTGTTTAACATCTGTATTTTAACAGTAATATATATATATTTTACAAATTTCAACTTACTTATATTTAGGATTTTTTCCATCCGGATTGTCTTTGAAGGACGTGTCCCTATAAACTATGTTAGGTCCCCACTCACACCCAACCACGAAAGTATCCCCCACTACGGCCCATTGGGGTTCGCCATAGAATGCCATGACCTAAATAAAAGATTAAAAAATATTTAAAAAGACCCAATTTTTGTTTGGCAAAAAATAAAAAAAATTTTTAAACTTACTTTTCCCAAATCGTGTATCAACCCGGTTAGTTGGAACCAATCGTCGTTAGGAAGATCATGACGTATTCTTTCGGCAGTTTGAAATGCGTGTACGATATTTGGAATATCAACATCTGGGTCGGATTCGTCCACTAATTCGTTGAGTTTTTCCAGCGCCTGCTTTATGGTGGCTTTGAAATGATCGAATCTTAACCACGTATCCATTTTTTCTAGTTTTAAAATATAAAATTATTAGATTGAACATGGTATTTTTGATTTTTTTTTGAATTTATATAACTAAATTGGTGTGAATTATATTTTTTTAATTTAATTTTGCTTGCTTTATGTTGGCTTTGAAATGATCGAATCCATTTTTTCTAATTTTAAAATATAAAATCATTAAATTGAACATGGTATTTTTGATTCTTTTTGAATTTATATAATTAAATTGGTGTGAATTATATATTTTTTTAGTTTAATTTTGCTTGTTTTATGGTGGCTTTGAAATGATCGAATGATTAACCACGTATCCATTTTTTCTAATTTTAAAATTTAAAATATAAAATTTGTTAAATCAAACATGGTATTTCTAAAATTTATATAACTAAATAGGTGTGAATTATATTTTTTTAATTTAATTTCGCTTGCTTTATGGTGGCTTTGAAATGATTGAATTTTAACCACGTATCAATTTTTTCCAATTTTGAAATTTAAAATATAAAATCATTAAATTGAACATAGTATTTTTGATTTTTTTTAAATTTATATAATTAAATTGGTGTGAATTATATTTTTTTAATTTAATTTTGCTTGTTTTATGGTGGCTTTGATATGATGGAATATCCATATTCATTTTTTCTAATTTTAAAATATAAAATAATTAAATTGAACATGGTATTTGCGATTTAAAAAAAAATTATATAACTAAATTGGTCTATATTATATTTTTTTAAATTTAATTTAGTAGAAATTTAAAAAAAGAGGGCTCAACCGGGATTTGAACCCGGGACCTCTCGCACCCAAAGCGAGAATCATACCCCTAGACCATTGAGCCACATGGTATTTGCTTTTGTTAAGGAATCATAAAAATTACATTTTTGCAAAATTATAAAATCAAAATTATTCCTTTGATTGTCTACATACCATTAACAAAATCGACCGTTTGATATGTGTGCATCAACTTGTACGTGTTTCTCACTCTCTCTTTGATAGGATCATTTTCATCCGTGTCATAGTTCCTAAATTGCCCGGCAGGTTTAGTTGCGAAACTCGGTTCAGGTCTCAATAATTCCGATGGATCGATCAGTTTGATGCGAGTCTCAACCTATCGCGATTATAATAAGAATAATGTTTGGCTGTGCATAAGTTACGTGATGTATATTCATTATGATATTTGTAGTGCTTACTTTACTTACTAAATTCTTAATAGAAATTGTTTTTTATTGTGTGATATGCGTATGTTTTATTTTACCGAAGTTACAAACCAAATTTAAACAGAAAAAAAAACCATTTTATACCATCGAATATGTTGTTTTTCGACTACCCCCGCTCAGATTCAATTTTCCTCCTTTATCGCCGATCAAAGCAGACGAGGGTACTAACGTACCCTCATACTCTCCACTTCTGCCGGTATTCTTCCGCGCTAGCCGCCCCCGGGGGTCGGAAAAAAGGGGGCCCCATTAAGCAGGAACGTTTTCCTGCCATTTAAATAATTGTCGACGCGAGCCTCGTGCCTTATTGGAACATTAGTCATCATTAATATGTAATTTAGAGACGGGAAAACTCCGCTCGACGCGTCTCTAGGTAAATAAGGGTCGTTAGTCGATGCGTAGCATCGACATAGGTGGGGAGAAAGGACTTCCGCGCGCGGAGATCGGTAGAGGGAATATTTGTCCTACGGCACTCTAGGGGAGTTGCTGCGAATTATACGTTCGAGGCCGCTAGATTCGTCAAAAAATCGCGTTCTTTTTCCCGATATTACTTAGAGGGATGTTGAACGTACTTTTCTAATTGAATTTTAACGTTTGAGGTCTCCAGGTTAAACAAGGATTTCTTTTTGAATAAAAAGCGCCAATGCATCGTTATTTATCTATCTTGTTATTACATCAACTGATTATGAGTTCGACAACCTATTCTAGAAAGCAAAATTTGCTAATTCGAAATTGCTTATCTATCCGACTATAATAACAAGGTCAAGTATTTTTCCTTTCATTCTTTATACTATTACTAGGCTTAGGACATTTTTGTATGCTATAGGCGTGTGGTGGGAGTTGCAGTGGCATATAAGTGTATTCCCATTTATACTTATATAAGCTAAGCAATCTCTGTGGTCTTTTCTTTATTTCTTTTAAATAACTATTAATTGACATAGTGTTGATATTTTCGACAGAAAATAACTTTAGTTAAGGATTTTCAGAACTACGATTAATTTACCTTTCCTTTTATCGTAAACCAGAGTTACTTTGTGACGTAGCGACGTTTAAGAATATTTTCTTACTGCATACGTGAGGTGGTATATCGGCCTAATATTCGACTCGGTGGTTAAGTGATTCTGAACGTACTCTTTGTGAAATCTGTGATCTGCTACACTGATGCAGTTTTAGGAAAGCAGGTATTATACCTCTTGGTAGGGCAAAGGTACTTTCTAGTATATATGAGCAAGTTGCTGATAAGGAAAATGTTTCTCAATCAGTTGGTGAGACCTTCCTAGCTGGATTGGACAAAAAGGAGAATTGATGCAGCTGAACCTGTACAGAAGAAAACGGCTAAATGTAGAGACTGAAAAAAGTATTTCAGCTTGTGACCTAATGGGTATCGCTGAAAATAGCGATCAACTAGCCTGTACTCCTACAGATAATGTATGTACGATTCAAAACCCTCTACATCAGGAATTTAGAAGAAGAAAATAAAGCGGCGTTTAAAAAGATTTGAAGATGACAGCTCTGGGAAGATGGTGTTTGATAAATTTGATGATAGCAGTGTGGAAGAAGACTTCTCGGAATTATTTGAAGAACACTGTGCTGCAGAGCAGAATGATGAAGGAAGAAAAAAAGAACAGCATGTGAACGTAGCAAATATTAATAACATAATAGGTGATTATGCTATATTTACTTAGGAAGACAATTTCTATCCTGGTCAAGTTACATTTAAAATTAATGAAGTAGTCCGCATAAAGGCAATGGAGAAGTATCCATCTACTAGAAGTGGCCATTAAAATTAGACGAACTGGATTGTACCCTAGAAGATATTTAGTAAAAACAAATGAACCAAAATAAGTACCACGCAGAGAAATCTTGGCAGTAAGCGAGATGGAGGAAATGTTACTCAATTCTAAAATAAACGGTAATAAATAATATTACGTTTTGTTTTTTAGAACCCACTCTCTATATTTTTAATATTCTCAAAGTTAGCTTAATTTAACATCAATTTTTAAGTAAAAAACCTTCTCATTTTTTCGTTTTAATGTTGAGATAAAATTGTTTACATTATAAATGCAGGTGGCATTATAAAAAATGCGTGTTGAAATTCCAAGAAATCTAAAAAGTGTTTACATTAGCAATATGTCTGTTTTAAGTTTGAGATAAAATTGTTTACATTATAAATGCAGGTGGCATTATAAAAATGCAGAAACTTGGGTGGCCCGCGAGAAAGCCCTCGCGTGGGACATGGGGGACGAGTGATCTTGAAAGTGAGCTAGAAGCCCCATAGCCTACCTACCTGTTCGCGATGTGGTCTCACGCTGTTTAACTTTGTTACATCGGCGAAAATATTTAAGTTCTTAGTAAAACTTCAATGTAAAAAAAGTAATCCCAAACGATGGGGTAAAATTGCGACAAAAAAATTTTTTTTTTGGGTGGTTAACTAAAGAACATATAAAAACAAATATGGCGAAATAATTATCTGCAAACAGCAGGGGTTTACCACATGTTTTTATTTTAGTCAATTTGTAGAAATTTGCGTGAAATTTTCGAATTTCACATCGGTCAATTGACATTTTAATAAGAAACATCGCCAGAATATCACACCCTAATATTTATGCCGAAGTACGCCGCCACTGTACTACGGAAACGTCCTAAGCCTAGTAATAACTATCTTTTGCCGTCGTTTCGTAAGATTTTGCGACTCTTCGCGATAAACATATTTGCGTGCGAACGGGACAGATTTGTATCGTTGATGTAAATCGGGATGTAAACGTCACGGAAGATTTGCTCCTACGTAAAATTTGTTTTTGCAAAAAATTTTTTTTGAATCTATCTACGTAAAGCCGTAGGAATTCATATTTCTTTGTCAGACAGGCAAAGGTAGGTTCGTATTGTGAGAATGGAATATCTTTAGGATCAAACGATCGAAGTTGATTTGGAAAAGTGCGTGTTGGACACTGGAATTAATTGATTTAAAGAGAACTGATTTTAGATTTAACTTCGGATGAAATCACTCTTATAAATTTACGATAAAAACTTACCATAGTTTTGAGCATTTTGTATTCGTATCAGTCGAAAATCCCACAATAATAAAATTCACACGTAAAACCGATTTTCAGAGTTACTGGATACAGTGGATAGAACAAAATCGTTCTCGACTCTTAACGAAATCTTGACCGATACTTCTCTCTTATATGCTTCTTTCTTATCGAAATCGAATCGCATGTTATTACACATTGTTGTTATGCTTTTTTTTTAATTTTCGATTTGAAATTTGTAATGATTGGATGCGGTACTCACAAGACGAAATTTCAATTAATTTTATCATCCAAGAGTGGTAATAGTATTAACCTCCTGTCTGTCTGATACGGCGTTGATTCCGATAACGGAAAAGATTTATTGCGTTGCAATAGTTAGATACGAGTTAGCGATGGGTAAACTTTGATTCTCCTCCTATTTATTATCTAAATTATCCAAGGTAATCTTGAAATTTTCGCATTTCCTTATATAGATCGTCTCTACCTCCGAATACAGTACAGAGATTATGACAATACGATACACAGTTGCCAAATCGTCGAATCAGCTGTACATTATTACTTCCGGCTCCATTATGACAGTTAAAATGTATATTTTGAGGAAAACAGCAAGATATAATAAAAAATAATAAAAAACACCCTTACCACCTCGATGAGTGAAGAACTCCTGTTCTTCACTTTTGGACTTCTCGACTTTTGGAGGAGCGTAGGGACCGAACCAGAGGGTGAAGGCTGTTGAAATATCCAGGGTGTACTGAGCATATATGGCTTACCACACCTGCAAAGTTTCACGCGATTCGGCTACCCAGAACTGCCGCAAGAAAAATTAAAGCTGAGCGACAATCCAGGAAATTTGAAGTAAAATCCAGGAATTTTGGAGGAGCGTAGGGACCGAACCAGAGGGTGATCTCATACTGCATACGAAGGTTGAGACGATCTATAGTTATTTAATTACACGTCTTGAAAAATCTAAAAGGGTGGATGTACCTATTCTTTTGGCATAGAAAATTGAAAGCAATCTTTTTCAATTAAATTTGTTTTTAATAATTTTTAAATAACTCATATTTTTTTAAAAGTAAAAAAATATTGTTTTTTCCACTACACCAAACTGTGTCGTATTCTAATTTTATTTCTGCGTACAGAAAAATTAAAGCAACTCCATTATTTTTTCTAAAGGTAAATTAGATGAAAATTCATTGCTTAAATACAAAAATGTGGTGATAAACTGTTTCTGTGAGTATATATCATTATTTATTTGAGTATTTTCCCCCTTCAACATTAGTTGTACAAATATCTAACGTGTTACGATATAATTAACAATGTAAAATGTAAATATACAAAAAATATATAATAAATAAAATATAATCAATATTTAACATTTTTAAAAGCGATTTAATTAAAGCTGTAATGTCAGTTTTAATTAACGATAATATTTATTACTAAATTTTAAATTGAAGACTTCGTATCATTCCGATAATCGTCTAATAAAAGTTTAACAGTTGGTATAATAGAATTCAATATCAATTTGATGATTTAGCATAAATTAACTTGGCTTATTTTTAATTTTATCATCTCGCTTCTTCTGTCCGTAATAGTATTTCTTCGTGTCCCCATCTGAAATATAAATAACGATTTATTTTGAGTGATACTTGATTTGTATCATATGCAGTTTCCCCAAATGAAAGCAGTAATAGTAAAAAACAGAAACAAAAATACCGTTATCACCTTGACGAGTGAAGAACATTATTTTCCTTCGTAGATTCTGTTGTGGATGGCAACTCGGTTGCCGAAATCTGGAGTTCTTGAATCATCAAGGTGCTAAGAGCATTTCTGTTTTTATTTATTACATCCATCAAAAGAAATTTTATCTTTTTTTTACCTGCAATACTTTTCGATCCTTGAATATGGTGGTGGATATATTTCTTGTGATATTTAGCCACTTCCGATGCGTTAAGACCATATCCGGATTCGTAAGATGGTAACGGGATGACAGTGGATGAGACTGCTATTAAATCTGTAGTAAAAGAAATAGTTAACTTTGTTAATGGCGGAGGAAACGACTTAAAACTATTTTGATTGTTCTGCACATAAATCCAGAAATACTCGTCTTCTAATTTAATTTTTTTTTGTTGTCATCAATGTATTTTTAAACATGATGACTTCAGTGCGAAAAAAAATTGCTTAATATTCGTTATTATATCATGACTTGCTAGCACCTACACATTTCATTAATTCAAACATCGTTTTATGGAAACAAGTAGGTAGATTGCGGTGAAACTTGTGCATTGCCCCCTGGTTATCTATATGAAATCTAATCCACTCGCAGAACAAAATTGTAGAGAACTGTCATCTATATTTTGAAATATTTCTTTTAATAAAAGCCCGTATTTAAAAATACCATCTTTGTTGTAAAGAAAAATCAATTTGGAAGGATTTCGTAAAGAATTTTGTTATACCAGCTTTGATTATTTGATATTAAATAGTTCAAGTTTTAATATTTTAATTAAATAAAACAATGGAGTTATAATGGCTTTCAAAATAATTTTAAAATTCACCTCTGGCTTCCCACAATATACATCTAACAATATTACGATATAATTGAAAGAAATGAGTAGCCTTGGATAATTTATACATCGAAGAATTTTGCCTTGATATTTAAACCTAAGTGCATTCTAAAGATTGTATTAGAATGGATTTCATTACGTTCCTAGATATACAATGCTATCCCAAAAGTGCGTGGTAAAATCTAAAAACCTTTTTAACATAGATTTGTTGTGTAGATACAAATTTTTTTGTCTATTTTTGAAGAATGCTCAAATTCGAAATTAACCGGATAGGAGTGAATTGAAATTAACTTTTGCTATAATTGGTTGTACATACGGAATTTGCAGATAAAATGATTGTTTCATTGAATTTTTGTCTCGATTAGTAAAGTGTTAATAAAAATAAACTAAATCAAGCATTTCAAAGGTGCATTATGAATTTAAAAATCATAAATAGTGAAGGTCCCCCAGATACGAGCCTTTTGGAACGCTAGATTTGGGTGTTTTCGCCAAAAAGGATTTCAAAAGAATTTTACATTTAAATACTTATAAAAAGCTATTGGAATTGGATGGGATTTTGGACTATTTAATCATAGAGTCGATATTTAGATACAAATTCAATTTTGGGTATGCCAATAGAAAATGATTTTTTAAGTAATTTTGAAGTAAATTTGATAATCCAAATAGTTCAAAATATCTGCAAATAAAAGGAGAATTTCCAAATCCAAACGACATATCAAGAAACTCAAAAACTGTGCTAAACGGTAAAGATATTAAATACTAAAGGTCCTAGATTAGCGCCTTGCGGTACACTGGATGCCCGATGTGTGAATTGTTCCGAACGAAAAGTCTTTAAAACTATGTACTTTAAGTAAAAATTTTTATTAAACTTTCGATTTTTCCCAAAGAAATACCAATTTTATGTTCTTTCATAGAATTTATTAAGTTACGATTCTAAATGCATAAGTAAATTTGATTTTTTCTCCCTAAATGCTTATAAAACTCACCGGGTTCCAATCTCTTATTATTTTTCATCCTATAAACAGTCGGATGACACAAACTCGTAGCAAAGAAATAGAACAAACAAAATAAAACACTGTTTCCCACCAAAAATATCTTCATCTTGGCCACGGTCATTTTCGCCTCGATATTTTCCCGGATTAAAACATAAATCTACCACCAACACAAAACCTAATCGTAAAATTATGGGAAATCGGGAGAATTTCAAGAAGAAAATCGTTAAGCGAAAAACGTTAAAAAACAAACACAACTCAGGCGCGAATGAAACGTTGATTTTCTAACATCAACAGCTCTCTGTGTGTTGCCCAGTGCGGATTTTAAGAGAAAGTATATTATGGTATATACAAGGTAAAATGCAACCTACATTCGTGCAGACATACGAAGATTTCGTTTTAAAACTTGCTTCACGGTTTGTTATTTTTTCTCGATCTTCAGACCGCGTAGCTTATGGTGAAATTGAAGGAAAGAATATGTTAACGAACAAGTGGGAGATCGTTAGTTATGTATGAATCACAAGGTGAATTTAATTCGTTTACAGTGATGTGCGTTGGTTTTTGTACATTGTAGGTGTCAACTACTACAAATGAAATTGTTACCAAGATAGAATATTTCCGGGTGAAAATCAAATTCCGATAGTTAATTTCCGAGATATTAGCCAAAATGTGTGAAGGAAATAGTCAATTTTCCAAGTTTTTACGCTAAAATCGCATTTTTCGCATATATGGCCTGCAAAGTTTCACGCGATTCTGCTGTCCACAAGTGTCCCAAAAAATTTAAAGTTGAGCGACAATATAGGAAATTTGAAGTGCAATCGAGGAATTTTGGAGCAGCGTAGAGACCGA
>JARFOC010001253.1:21746-53147 GCA_031763485.1 Osmoderma eremita | reverse complement strand
GAATAACCGTTGTTAGACAGAAATGCTGATTCTTTTTTATGTCTGTGATATGTTGGAAACATAGTTGGGAAACATAGGGTATCCATGTAAAATATATGATCTAAGTATAAGAAGAAGTAAAGAAGGTTCAGTGCTGCCAACTCAGGGGATAATCCCCGAATTTTAGGGGAATATTTTGGGAGCAGGGTATTCTTAAGTCAAAACGGGGATTTCTTTTTACGTGAGGGTATTTTTCGGTAGTGGTCATATATTAAATACTCGTATATTGCGTGTGCTTATGTTATGTATGTAATGTATTCTTCGTCAATTAAATCGTAATATCAAAAACTTTTGTCAATATGTTATACATGATTGAAATCAGAAAATAAATGCGAAGCCCTCTACAAGGAATATAAATACTGTCTTAAAAGAACAAACAAAAATGGCACGAAGAACTGGAGATGCGTGAATTCTAATAATAACAAGGAATGCGGCGGCAGTATAACTAGTGATTAAGTTATGCATTATACAGTCCGTAATATACGCCGATAAGAAATAAGAAAGTTGATGATGTCTAGAAAGCACCGAACGTCATGCAAAAATTTTCAAGTAGCTACACCATTAAATATAAAGTCAAAAGTAACATTGTGAATGTGTTTTTAGTTTTACTCTGCAAAGTCAAATAAAAGTGCCAGAGGTAAAAAAGAAAATGCATTTTTACCCATTTTTAATTCTGGTTGAAGATCACAGGTCCATTTTCTCTTTGGATTCATAACAAGCACAAAATTTTGCACTTTGCAAAATTTAGACCTCGATAATTAATCAGCCTATGTACGAAGTTCGGATTTATTAATTTAGACTACAAAACAATTGTTAATTAAATATAACCAATGAAATAAGAAATACAACCAGGAACTGAAACTTCATTCATCTAAAATATGCAGATGTTTATGCAACCTAGGTAATTTCAAAGTCATTTCATTTTAATAAATAATACCTTTGAGTAGGTACATACATATGACACTTTTAATTTCAATTCTACAATTACTTTTAATAGATTCCCTAGCTGAACCATTTAAATTTATTAAATATGACAGGCGAAAAAGAATATTAGAAATGCTGCTAAGCGTTTTCATTATTTATTATTTTTTTAAATTTAAAACTTTTGTTCGATATCTTACAGAACTTTAATTTATATAACAGCAGGTACAGTATCTTTATTTTAATCTTAATTTTACGACTACATATATACATAAATCTTTAGATAATAGTATAGTACCATAAATAAACATATGTACAATATTTGAAAAAACTTGACCAGCAATAAATTCATATCAAGGTCTTTACCGAAAAAGGTCTACTACTTCGTACAAAGTATGTGTTTGTGATGAAATTATAAGCCTGTGCTGGCACTAATCAAATTAAATTTTTCAATTATGAAAAATACGAGTAAAAAGCCCACTATGAACCATTATTTGACGTCTGTTTGATAAGTCAAAATTCGGATAAAAAAAAGCCAATTAAAGATAATACTGTGCGGGATAACACATATTTTAATATCGTAATACAATAAATGCTATACAATAGTGAAACCGCTATCTATTTAAAAAAAAAAAACTTAAGATAAACAACTCCACATTCTTGTCGGTGCTAATTCGAAATTTATATCTCTAATGCGGTCATATTTCTCATACATTATATTATCCGAATAACCGCAAGTTAATTAAATTATGGGTACAAAGTAGTGAATTCAAGTTCAACTACAATTTCTCTCAAGTCCAACCGTTGTTACGCCCATATATAAAAAAACAAAAAAATCCTCGATACAAATATTTTAAATGTCAAGAACGTGGTAATGTGATCCTTGTAATTTGTAACGCACCCCATTGATGGAGAACCGTTCGTCATTGTGTTCATTTTAAAGAAAATTTGATCAGAAAATAGCGATAAATTATCAAGAACAAAAAAAATCATTAAAAACATATTGATGAATACCAAAAATCAAGCACTTTAAATTGCTTAATAAATTTCTAATTAACATTGAATACCCACGTCAGTTTTCTCAAATTATATTCAATTCAATTATATTCTTCAAATTACTATTGCTAAACATACCTGACAGCCAGGTTCCACTAAAACCTAGATTCGTAAAAGTTCCCTGCAAAAATTCGTCCAATTCGAAAGGCTCCTGAGCTTTACCGCACGCAAATTTGGCCGCCCCCAAATATACAAACAGAATCACTAAAATCTGCAAACACAATTTTTTTACAATTTGAATCTAACGCGGCGCATTTTAGTACGACCAACTTGATAACTGAATAATAGAAACATTTAATAATCAATTTAATATGTAACTCTCCTACGCGCACTTACTTTGACTACCATTCTGGGCCGAAACAGTAAAAAAAAAAACGAAACAAATTAATCCAGTAGAACACCTACGGAATTGTAAAGCTCTACTAAAACTTTTCGGACGACGACATTCTCATTTATACAGGTGCAAAATCCGCTTATCGTAATTATGCTTGTATGCATAACGGTACACCTTATTTGAAAGTTTGAATTAAACCATTTAGAGTATAAATACAAAAATTCCGGTACAAAAGATTTGTTTTATTCAACAATAATTACAACGAAATAACAAAATTATTATGACGGAAAATATTATTGATATTTAAATGTTGGCACGTCAACAGAACTTAAAATTTAGTGACATTTCATTTTGTTCGTTTCCTATTGGCATCACTCAAACATATGATATGTGTCAAATCCACTTGAAAATACCTCTACAATCGTAATCTTTTACTTATTTGTAAGGAAATTAATAATTATATTAACACATTCGCTACCAAACCAAATTTATGTAATGTAATACCCATTGCCATTTATTTGAGGTATTTATGTGGGTTAATCTTTGACAATTAAATGGTGGGTGACAATATTTTAATAGTGATCTTGTAAATACATAATGTGTGTATGTATGTAGATACATTGTACATTACAGACCTCTAGTGTAATCGTGGTTAATAGCCGATGTATTAAATATACTCACAAACAGCAATAAACATTTATTAAATCTGTTCATACAAGAAAAATATAAATATATAAATAAGACTTATAAAGCAACCACAAATTCATATAAATAAGCACAAGATGTAAAAATATATATATAATTTACAAAGAAAATAATTTGTAGAATAACAAAATTAAACCAAGGTACAATAACCAGAACATCGCGACCTCTCTGGATGGTCTTTATCATTCACCTGTATATATCCATCTCGGTACGTTTCCCACAATCCCGGCGTTTGTATTATCTGTAAATTAGAAATCAAAGCATACTTAAGATACTAAAAAAGGTAATTTACCTTATGTACTAATTCTTCAAAGGCACATTGCACTCCATCACGTGTTTTTGCGCTCGCTTCGATGAACAATGTTTGATGCCTCCTTGCAAATTGCAAACCCTGTTCCCTAGTTACTTCCCGATTGCTCTAAAAATTTCTCCTCTTAAAATACTCATAGTGAAGATGGGAAATGAGACTTACAACATCGATTTTATTTCCCACAATCATTTTAATGATGTTTCTTTTTGTCGAGTATATTTCAAGTTCATTCAGCCATGTTTCGAGTCTAGCAAATGAGTTATAATTGCTAACGTCATAAACTAAAATTGCCCCTTGTGCATCTCTGTAGTATGACGGTGTTAATGTGCGAAACCTCTCTTGCCCTGCAGTATCCCATATTGCTAATTTCACTGTGTTCTCCTCAACAGACAATCTTTTCGTTTTAAAATCCACTCCTATCGTTAACGTTTGTTCTGGATCGAAATTGTCTTCTGTAAACCTCAAGAGGAGGCTGAAAACATAACCTTAACGTTAAAGAAATTAAAACATAACGCAGAGTTGGATTATTACCTAGATTTTCCCACGCCACTTTCACCAATAATTAGAATTTTTAATGTGGTCAAAATATCGTCATCCATGTTATTTACTAATACGTAGTTTTAGTAGAAAATTATGCAAATTATTTACTGTCAAAACACTTGGTCTCAAAATATTTGTTCCTAAATTACCTAATAGACTTTTTTATAGCTAAATTATCACAACTAAACAATTAAATATTAATTTTACGTTTTTAGATTTAATTAAACTAATGCCTTTAACCCTTCTATCACTAATACCACAGCTAATACACTATCACCTTGACATCTCTAATTGATGTCTAATTGAAAATATTGAAATTCAACACACTATTATGGAAACTCAACACAAAGAAGTAGAGGTTACTGGCTATTACTGGATGGTTACTGGCTAGTGTAAGTTTCTGTGGTAAGTTTTATATGACGAAATAAAATTATCCTGTCCGTCGTATAATACACCTACTATGTGTCATAATTTTACGCACATTGCAGGATCAATTTCAAATATTGCAACTTGGTATTTGTATTTTTCGGAAAATTTCATACAAAAAGAATAATTTGCGGAACAATCACAATTTGAAACGTTCAAAATTTATTATTATAATTATACTCTCAAGAAAATAAGACAAGAACACGATATTTCTTTTCTAAAAGGTAGAAAAAGATGGTATGCCCGTCAGTGTGGTGTTTCTGCCTATGGTGACAATATCTTTATCTAACAGCGGTTGGGCGAGTTCTTAAATTTATCGATGGATGCGTGTCATACCTGTTTTGTTTGCCTTTTAGGGGATTTTTTGCATTGTGACACACATACCATGTGGTATGTGTTAAACAGGGCTGACAACTTGTATACTTGTACCCGAAATTACCCGAGCCTCTACTCGATAGAGATACGGAATCGCTCTTCCTCTCGATATCGAGTAGGGTATCGTATCGAGTACGCGTATCGTATCGTCCTTACGGAATCCGGCCTCTGATCCTCACACGCTGCACTCCGTAAATTGAGAAACGTCTATTTAAGCTTTATGCTTTTACCACAATGTTAAACACTTGGTGGTCATTCATAATTAGACTAAGCTATGAATATTACAATTTAGTAACATACACTTACTGTCAATGAAGTGTCACATTTGAGATACTAATGCCCGGTTTCTGAAACGTAAAAACAGCAGTTATCTATTCGATATCGTTTTACAATCCCTAAAGACCGATCGAATTGATAAAGTGTGGGAAAACAACGCTGACTTGACTACCGAGTTGTTAGGTTAGATTATACACATATATCACCTTTTTCATTAATGCCTCCATTTCATATATTTAATAGCAGATTAATTAATAATATTTAATAACATAGTTGTCAAACATTTCAAATATAGCAGAGTTAAGGGCAACTATCGAAAACAAAATTCCCTACACAATACTGGAGTAGAATACATCTTCCATCAATTGGTTCGTATATTTCCACTCCTTTTTTATCTCATCGGAAATCCAACTATGACGTCATTTACGATGTTCGATGGATTTCAGCGATTCTTCTCCGATGAATAAAACGATTCGCCTTTTTCTTACGATGAAGTCATTGGATGAAATTTAATTCATCCATGAATATATGAACGGATCGATGAATTTGCGCTAGTTCAACGATGAATAGACTCGCCTAGATCATATGGTTTGACTTATAGATAGGTTATGGTTAAAAAAAAATTATCAACACCAAATAGAAGGTGAAAATGATAAAACGTCTTTTGTAAGTGCGTTGACAACTTACCTTATTTATGCAACAGACAACCCTCTAATTGATGATAACCTAGGCGGTCGAAATGTCACTAGATTTGACATTACTAATGCATTTTCTAAATGTAAAGTTGTGTTGGTATGATTTAACATTATGGCTGTCAAAAGTCGGCTGTTTCGTTGCGAGATCTATAAATCCAAACCAATTCTAAATGCATACAGAGATGCGTAAGGGCAGTAGAAAAATTCTGAACGTAATCGCAATATATCTCGAACACGATCATAATCAGCTACGATAGCGTTCCAAAACAATTGTTTTCAGAATAATCATTCCATTAAAAATATATGGTGTACATTTCCATTAAAAGAAAAAAACATTGTTTTAAGACGTTTATTAAAGCAATTAAGTTGCCAAACTCCTATGTAGAAACTAAAACTTTTCTAAAAAAATAAGAACACAGTCGTCTTGTATAACAATATAATTATAACTAACACAATTTACAATCTACACTACAAAACAAATGCAGAAAAGTACAAAAAGGTAATGAAATCAGATCGGAACTATACAAAAACAACTCGTGTTAACAATGACTTCGTATATGAAATGCGACAATCTTATCTATATAAAAACTCAAAAAATGCAACGGAATTCAATCACTCTGTCCATTAAGATGGGTAGAGGAAAATGTAGTGAAGTCAATGTTCACACAAATTTATAACCTGTTTGTACGAGAGTGACGTTCTCTTCTCCATTTTCTCTCCGTTTCATATGTCAATCATTTCCACAACGCAGGATATCATCATCCTAAATAACAGTTATTTTCAGTAAATTACTGAACGCACTGCACTATAATTATTCTAATCCGATACGTGTAATACAAAATTATACTTGGGCCTGGAAAGTAATGGAAAACGAGGCACAAGAATGTCTTTTTTTTGGTGATACGCCATAGAAAACAAATTGGCACCGAACGAAATTATCTTTATGAAGATATTCGAGGTAATAATTATCAGTTCATAAAGAAAATTTCCTAGTTTGAAATCGATCGTATTGGTCGCAAATTAATTTAGGCTAGAGACGGTTTACATCATACCGCCCCCCATGCCACCCATTCCACCCATACCGCCCATGCCACCATGACCTGGCACCGCTGGTTCTTCTTTGGGTATTTCTGTGATTACTGCTTCCGCTGTCGTTAGGAGCGAAGCTACTCCGGACGCATCTTTAATTGCGGTGCGCACAACCTATTAAAATAAAAAATATGAAATCAAACTACAGAAATATTTATGCTTTTTTTTTACCTTCGTTGGATCAATAATGCCTTTTTCCACCATGTTGACATATTCATTATTCATTGCATCATAGCCAAAATCACCTGTTCCCGCTTCGACTTTGGCAACAACTTGATTTCCATCGACACCGGCATTGTTGGCAATAGTCATGCAAGGTACTCTTAAAGCTTTTCGTACGATTTCAATACCTAAGATAAGATTAAATATAAATACTCGAGACAACTTAGGATTTAACCTTCAGATCCTTAACTAAGGTCTAGTTGATCTTGATTATTAAATTTCGTTATTATACAGAGGGTGTACAAATTGACGGAAAAGCTACGTCTGTTAAACTCAATGGAAAATCTCAACACCCAAATATTACAGCGTCTTCACGAGATTTTGGAAGTTCGGACTTTTGGTCCGCTAAAGTGCGTTATTGTTTAGCTTTTACGTCAATTTCTACACAACCTGCATAAGGTTAAATAATCTCAATAGATCACCAAAATATTTTTCAATAATTTAAAATTTTTTAAGAATCTTAATAGATCTGAATCCAGCTAGACTCCTGTACTTTTTGATTGAAGCAACATTTTTTAACCGAAAATAAATCTAACGAATAACCGATAATGCATCCGGGAGTTCTTAACAATATTAATTTGTACAAATACTACTGGAAATGTAATTGTTATCATATATAAAACGATTACAACATACCAAGTACTCCAATATAATTTTGCACAATTCCGACACTTACAAAATTAAAAGAAATCGTTAAGTAAGCTCTAATATGTGCAAATAAACGAACTGACAAAAATAAAAATAAAAAATCACGACTTACCTATAGCTTGATCATTATTGGGAGGCTTAATGGCATCTAACGAGACGATACATCTCAATAACGCAGTACCACCGCCGGGTACGATACCCTCCTCAACAGCTGCCCTAGTCGCATTCAACGCATCGTTAACCCTGTCCTTCTTCTCGTTAACCTCAACCTCGCTGCTACCTCCAACTTTCAAAACTGCAACACCAGACGACAATCTGGCGAGTCTCTCTTGCAGTTTCTCTTTCTCATATTCGGAGCTGGTATCGGCAATCGTGTCACGAATTTGATCGGCGCGCCTATCAATGTCTTCTCTCTTTCCTTTTCCTTTCAACACGAGAGTGTCGTCCTTGGTGATGGAAATTTCACCGACTTGCCCAAAGTCAGATAGCTGTACGTCTTCCAATTTGCTGATTCCGGATTCGTCGCCAAAGACGACACCGCCAGTAGCGATCGCGATATCTTGTAGAGTCGCTTTTCTATTGTCCCCGAATCCTGGGGCTTTCACAGCGGCGATTTGGAGGCCGATGCGAAGTCTATTTACAACGAGAGTCGTCAAAGCTTCTCCGTCGACGTCTTCGGCGACGATAATTAACGGTTTTCGTTGAGAGTTGGCCAATTCCAAGGCTGGTACGATGGTTTGTACGGAAGATATTTTCTTTTCGGATAGTAAAAGGAGGGCATCTTGATATTCAACTTTTGCGCCTGTTGACAATAATAAAATCAAGGAGTTTCGTCCTAAATGTTAAGCTAAGCGTATGTACACTACACACTGGTGAAACAATTTCGCAGGACTATCCCGTTTTTCTTTATTTATGTTGTCTTTTGGCGAGATCTATAAACCTAAATTATACAACTGACAATTTCTGTGTCAATCAATTTGAAATTGTCCTATTTGTTTATAGTAACGTCTTCGTCCAATGTAAGCAATAGAAAGTCGTCCTCTATCGGCCGCCATATTAGCAAAGTTAACAGCGTCAGAATGGGTCACGTAATCGTAAATTATTACAAATTTACGCGAAAATAATTTGTTATTTATAAAAAAATACCAAATTTATTTTAAATAGAGAATTTCCCTAAACATTATTGGCAATAACAGTTTCCAGAATTTTACCTACTTCCCCTTTTCATTTTGCACCCACACTTTAGTCCCCAATCAATATTATTTAATCTGCACAGATCTGAACGTGTTCTTAAATACTTTTTTAGTGGTGAATTATTTATTATATTTGTGACAATTTGTGTTGGAAATGGATATTTAAATTTAACCAACCGATTTTCTTTTAGAAGTAAATTCCACTAAGTTTACAATTGGAAATAATTATCAGAGAAGCGGCAACTAAAATCAAAAATCGACGGGTCCAAGCGTTTCTTCGAGAAAAAACACCTGAATTTTGAATTTATTCCAACCTTTACGTGCTCACTATATAGTCAATGCTCAACAGATCAAGTGGCCCAATATTAGGTAATATTAGTAATAGATTAAAACTAGTACATAACAAAAAAGGTATATTTAAAAATTTTAAGCAGCAATTCTTGACGTTCAAATTCAATTTGTTTGTTGCGCCAGTAAACACATCGGCGCAAGAAGAAATTTCAGTAAATATTTTGATATCAGCGTATGCTAGTACTTGACAGCTAAGTATGTGAACCAATTCATCAATAGATATTGAAAAAGGGGACGCAGATGATGTAAGGCTTGTGGAACCCCGGAGTGTAACGAAACAGTAAACGCATTCATAATATCCAATGGATTGGAGTATTCATTGTGGTCGTTATCAATGAGTCTTACAGGAATTCTGTTAGATCTCTTAATTGAATTCATAATTTGCAATTGGATAGATTTTAATCTGTTGCACCATTTTAAGTAAATAATTATTGTAGGCAGTTTTTATTTCAATTTTACCCATATTACGAAGGCGTTTAAATTCGTTGCAGTACGATACATTTTTAAAGAAGAACTATAAAAAGTGTTGAGAATCTGAATGGCAAAATATTTTGCTAAATGTGAAGTGCGGCTATTTCGTGGTAAATATGGACTAGTAGTTATTTTTCATTTCTTTTTATTTTATTTCTAGTTATAATTATTCTTTATTTAAATCTGATTTTTATTCGAGTTTTGTTTGATTTTTTTAAATTTTACTTACTGTCCTAACTTTCATAACCAATATTGCACATAGCTTCATTTCTTTTAGTAGATCACCAAAATTCTTTTCAATATTAAAATTTTTCGTCTTTAAAAACCCACCTTTATAGATTCGAATTCAGTCAAACTCCTATACTTTTCTACAAGATTGAAGCAACATTTTTAACCAAACACAAATAAGGATCCACTAGGTCCAAAATATATAAAAATGTAACAAATAATCAATTGTTTCTCCAAGATTTTTAACAATATTAATTTGTAGAAATACTAGTGGAATTGTAATTGTAAAATAAAAATCAATTGCAATACACCAAGTATTCACATATATTTTTGCACAATTCCGACACTTACAAAATTTTAAAAAAACGTTAAGTAAGCTCTAATATGTGCAAATAAAAGAAATGGCCAAGATAGAAACTATAGAATACACAAGTTGGTGTTAAATAGAAAAAAGTAAGCAACAAATGATAACAAATAATGCTGAACTTCACATTCAGAAGAGTATTATAGAATAAAATTGAATTACCTTTTGTTGTATTAACAAAATATGGTGAAATGTATCCACGATCAAACTTCATTCCTTCGATAATTTCCAATTCATCATGCAAGGTTTTACCATCCTTAACAGTAATAACTCCATCTTTGCCCACTTTTTTCATGGCATCCGATATCAGTTGACCAACAGATACATCACCGTTAGCTGATATGGTGGCAACCTGCGCCACTTCCTCAGGTGTCGTCACAGGTTTCGATAAACTTTTCAAAGTCTTGGTAATTGTCTCGACAGCCAACATGATTCCTTTCCTAATCTCGACGGGATTCGCTCCTTTCCCCAAATTCTCAAAGCCTTCTTTCGCTATCGAACGTGCCAGTACGGTCGCAGTCGTAGTACCATCGCCCGCTTCTTCGTTTGTGTTATTAGCAACATCTTGTACTAGGCGAGCCCCAATGTTTTGGAACTTGTCTTTCAGTTCGACACCTTTTGCTACGGTAACGCCGTCTTTTGTGATCTTCGGGGAGCCCCAAGATTGTTCGATGATGACGTTGCGACCCTATGAAATTTATCTCTCAATACACATGTACAAGTTAAATGAGTTGAATGTTGCGAGTATTATACCTTAGGTCCCATAGTCACTGCAACAGCATCGGCTAATACGTGGACACCTTGCAACATAAGTGCTCTGACTTCGGGTCCAAATCTAACGTCCTTCGCGTAAAAGCATCGCTGCACTTGGGCGAGTTGATTCGATTGACGTAGAGCTGCATTTCGTAGGGTAGACGGTAATCTATGCATCTAGAAACAGAAATGTATGTAACGACGAATTTGCATTACAAAACGGAGGATTCTTACGGTTATTTGAATTATAATTAATGACTTAAAGTCTTGTGGCGTAAGTTTTGTAAAAACTGACAAACAAAACCAGTTATGCCTTTGTTAATTGTCTCCAGAGCACACTTTTCTAGTCGGCAAAATGGCCGATCTATTTCATAACCTCAATAACGATAATTATATATGAAAGAACGTGATAAAAAATGATATTTGAGAGAAACTAATATGTAAGAAATAAGAACTATTTATAACGTTCAAATAATTTGTAATAGTAATTCAGGAATTTTAATGTAAAAGTAACACGTGCATTGACATGGTATAAAAATGTAATTACTGTCAGATTTTCATCGAATTCCAAACATATTCGCCTTGCAAACGATAAAATAGAAGGAAAAAACTTACCTTTCTTATATGCGCAAAGAAACGAGTGAAATTAATATAGAAAATAGGCCAAACCGGCGAACACCGCTTATGTATCGAACACGCTTTCTAGAATCTTTGCGGAATGAAAGGTCAGTCGATAAGAATCTCAGATTAATGTAAGAATTTTTTTCATTTAGAGATGGCGCTCGAGTTGCATGACTACTAAAATATCAATACCTAAATTATACAATTCATAAAATAAGTCATAAAATCACTGACTTTTACCAAATGAATTATTTAGTTTTTACTACTAAATAAGATGGAAAAAGGACTTCCTAATAACATTACAATTAAATTCTAATTCTTTAGATTCCAGAATAAACAAGCATACGACATCTGGCGACATATATTATTATGTTTCAACTGCTAATGCTAATGAAAGAAGATTCTAGAATAATAGTAGACATAACACGATCAAAGTTTAAAATCTTACAGTTATCACATGCAGATACAAACAATGACTACTAAAATTTATGAGATATATGTATTTAGTTTATATCGTGCTTCTTCTTCCTTTTCTCATACATATATACCATATATACACAGAAACACATTATCTGTTTGTAATAATTTTTATTTTTAAGTACTTTTAATTTGTGTAAGTTCCCGTGCCGCAGAAGTTAAAAATACATATTGTATATATAAATATAACCTATAAGATCTAAAATAACCTTTACTAAAATAACCTAATACAAAATATAAAATCTTAAATACCTAATCTAATTAAATTGTATAAACTAGAGGCAAATAATAATTATTTCATTATTTCCTCGGCTATGTGTATGTGGACGGATTGTGTTGGACGCATAACCAAGAGATTCTACTCTTCGATTATATAAAAAAAATGTACAAAATAAAAAGAAATCAAAACAAAAATTTAAACAACTAAGAATATATATATATAGATACGTACAATATATTCAATTTATTATTCCCTTTAACCAACTTAATAAGTGTATTAAAACTAAAACGTGTTCCCTCAAACCAGATCATATGCACGCGAGCTTATATGAGTTCTTGAGTATTCGAATTTACCGCGCTTACAATAAATTAAAAGAATCACATATTCTAATTTGAACAAACATATTTTGTATTAGAATTTATTGTACGAGTTGCATACAGTATAAAACATGTATCTATCACAACCTCCTTATAAACTAGTATTGCTGCTCATAAAGGGCCTATTATTAATTGGTTAGAAATACAAAATATAGTAATAATAGTAAGAATATTTCTGCTATTCTAATGGAATGTTTGTATGGAGTTATATAAGTATTGCTCCCTTACATAATAATAGAATTAAGTGCTTAAGAACTAAACTATGGAATGTAGGTTCTTGAATTCAAAATTCAAGAATGCCAAATGCCGACAGAGCAAAATTCAAATTTGCCGCTATTATTTTAGGTAACTTCAACATTATAGCATGAAATTGCCTACAATTTTATATAACATTAACGGGTATTTTAATATTTTTAAATTGAAGTTACTACAAGAAATTGGTGAAATTTAAATTTTGCAGCCTGTTTTCAGATAGTTATTCCTTAGTACGTTTCAAATTCTCTTATTCGTATTGTCAAAAATATCATCAATAATTAGTAAATATAATAACAATACATTACTACAATAACTATTCAACTGTCATCATTTAAGTAATTAAAATTAAACTTAAAGCTTTCGTATTACTGTTTTATTATAACATTTATCCAACATATATTCATTCACCCAATACTTTAACATGTGATATATACATAGGTACTTTTTAATCTCATTAATTAACAAAAATGAAAAATGAATGACATGCAGTTAACATAATTCGAAGATTATATATTTCAGTGCCCTCTTTTGGAAGCTTCTGAGAATTCATTTAATTTAAAATTGATTTCAAAAGGAATTTCCAGTGCTGTGCATACTTTCATAGAAAGAAGTAATCAGTACTGTTGTTGTATACGCCTTAAATATAAAAAATAAGCAATGATTTAAAGTTGGAGTTCAGCTAATTGTTGCGCCAGGGTCTGAAATATAAAAATGGTGGTTATCTGTCATTATAATTTATTTATGAGTTGTATACAGGCGCGGCCGGTGATGACGTTTTGAGTGGGCAGTGGCTAAGATAGTTCTACTTTATGCGACGTCGTCCTCTCTCTAACAACACTGAAGCTAGATGAACCGCACTAAGCACTACTATCTTAGCAACTGCCCACCCAAACATCATCGTCGACCTGGTTGTATAGGATGTAATCCCCAAGGCAGAGCTAGCACCAAAGCAGAAATTAACATTATAACAAACACTACACTAAATGTGAAATGACGTGAAGAATGCAGCTAACGAATAGAGACACATGACGTATCATCTATGACACTAAAATGTCACTAGGTGTACTAATTTTTGTGTTTTACTACTGGTAGTATGATTACCGTAAAATCTGTCGTCTTACAACTAATTTAATAACGTTGTCAACGTAAAATATGCAATATGGCCTATATCATTTGCCTCTACTCATTCGATAAAAGCAAAACAAAAAAATCCCATTCTAACTACGAATGAATGAACTTGCTGAAGACACCTGTTCCGAAGAGCGCGTTACAAAGCTACAATTTCTTGGCTCTTGTCTTACTCTTTGGACTGTTCGCCATCGCGGGATTGTCGTACGCGTAATCTATGCTATCTTCAGCCGGTATCCTAGTTGTTACTCCTGTTGTCATGGTAACCGGCGTCGGTTCCGATTGGCCGGAGTTTGATGTAATTTCCAAACGTAAGTCCGGCTTCTTGCCGCCTTGTTCATTATTGGCGGCCTTCTTATTAGCAGACACGCCATTGCTATTGTCAGAACCCTAAAACGTCGAAAACATTCAGATTAGGCATGAATTTTAAATTTTACGAACCTTCTTGGATATTTTGTGATGTATGGTCGCCCACGTGACGTTATTATTGGTTTTCCATCTCCAAATGAAGAGTGAAAAGACTACGACGAGTACCACGATGACTACTATCAGTAAGGTTAGGGTTACTACGTAATTGACTTGGAGCTTTTGTATATCAGCTGTTAAAATTCAATATTAATTGTTTGCAATGTTGAATAAATTAGTGAATACCTCTGAGATTTATATCATCGCTTCCACCTCCAGATCTTGGTAAATATCGTTGATCGTAGATGTAAACTGTAAATAAAAGTGCTTGATATTAACTAAAATTTATAGTATCTAAACTTCATTTGAAGAAACTCTTTAACATATAGCAGAGTAATTACAATCGGATTACTTTAACGATTTGTGGTTATATATTGGTAATATACAGAATTTTCACTTTAAGAATTTGTTGATGTCATTGTGCATATAATTACTATACATATCACTAGCTTGGTATGGAAAATTTGTTATCAAATAAATTTCTATTTTGAGTACATTCAGGTATAGCATAGCACATAAAATGTTATTGTAATTGAGGTGAACAAGCATACAGTCAGACAAGGCTACTTATCCTTATCAAGTAGAAGTTAATGTTTCTTTTACGGTGTATACAAAAGAAAATTTCTAAACAACCTAGATTGTATAGCACAGTTTATAGTTGTATACCTATACCTATGTATTTACGTACCTTAACGCGAGGAACGTTCTGATAAGATAAGAATTCACAATATAGTTATGTTTGTTCGTAATATACGTGTTAATGCCACAAACTACCTACATACTGTTTTAATTCAAGGGCAGCTATATAAAAAATATATTGTAATAAAAAATAATGCTTTTTAAGTAATAACGTTTGTTAGTAGATTTTTGAGTTATACAATTGGTTAAATTTGATTTTTCAAATGTGTCAAATGTCAAAAAATAGCATTATTACTAAAAATCTTTTTTCGTCCCTGCTATAACCTGTATGTTGACAATAAGTCTACTGAAAAAGATAAATTGATTTATACGTAAAAAAAAACTTCTTGTGGGATATTTGCACTTGATAGTGCAAATCCCCTGTTTTCCATTCTCTCTGCATTATCTCTTTTTTCGATATTTCGGTTATTAATTGGAATATTCTATTGTGCAGTTTCCTCCTCCCAGTTTTAGTACTTCATTATTTATTCCAACAAATCCGGGAGTTTTCCTCAGTTTCATATTCACCATTATTTTCTTGTGTTCTTCTATTGTGGGTGCTTTAATTTCTTCTAGGTTTAATTCGGTGGTTGTTGTTGCTAAGCAACTCTTTGAAGTGCTTTTCCCATTGTTCTCCTTTGATGTTGGCTATAGTTCGTTTGTTGCTTGTTTAATTTTTCACCAGGAGAACTATTTTTCTCAATTTCTTCCATTGTCTCATTTATTTTCCTTGTATCTCTTTCGGTCTTCTGATGCGTTATTTGATTTTATCCATTCCATTCTAGCTTCCCCTTTCCTCTTCAATAGTATTTTGCATTCATTGCATTTTTACCATTTTTTAGAATCTTATCGAGTCGCACGTCGAAATGACCGCGCGTGTGCATGGCATACCGAAAATACAGCCAGAGGCTCGTATCTTTGATCGTACCGGAAATAGAGACCGTTTTCCCTTCAATAAGGTGGGCTAACCATCTAAACGGAAAACGGCCTTGCGTTATAACAAAATAATCGTCTCAAGGGGCAGATTACGAAAATCAAAACCGCGGTTCGATATCTCTAATCGTTTTGGAATTATAGGCGAATTGTTTTTCTCTTATATTTTGAAATTACCGCGCTAATTTCTCCGATTACAGATACCTGTAACGGCATGTGGCGCCAATTTATTTATTTTTTAATATAATAAAAATGATATTGAGTTTTTAAAATAAACGAACGATTCTTTCAACCATCTTTGATCATCAGGGTATTATATCTGAGTTTACCTAACCTCAAAAATATTGTGATACAAGGTAATACCGTAATACCGCCTGCTAATAATGAATAATAAAAAGGAGACTTTCATTTGTCTGTTATTTTGCAAACGTTTTTTTTTACGAAGAAAGTGAAGACGAAATGGAAACGACGAGACATGTACAGAGATAGGCAACAAGTAGTACCGAATTTTAATCATCCACAATTCCAACATTTCCCAATTTCTTCCAACACCTTTGAAGATAATGCTTACACATGTTGCACAGGTATTGTATAGAATGCCGCTTTTCCATTGCTAAATGTTATATACATACATTATGTGAATTTTGATGACAACTATTAAAGGTTATGTGTTTTATTTCAAAAATTAGCTCATAAACGCCCCCTGGTGGTGTCTTTTCAACAAAAGTTTGACATTTTTGCCCATATGCTCTACGTGCACAATCTCCAGTCGCGGAGTGCGTAGAGCTTGCTCTGCTTACGCTACTCCATTATAAACGAACTCTCAAAAATGAGCCCTATTCACTCCAAATTCAATAAACGAAGGCAATAAACAGTCGAAGAGTATATCGAGTAAAAGGATTTGAATAAACGAACTTAGCTATAGTACCTGTTTCCATTCATTATCTATCTTCTTTTGTTAGGTTCTGTCTGCAGTTTTATTGTAGTTATTTCCCTAAATATTTGCTTTATCTTTTTCGATTTCAGCTTTTCAATATCCCAGTTTAGTTTTATTTGGTGCTTGCCTCTCTGCTCATGGTATTTAACTTAATTTTTGCTATCACTAGTATCTACAATCGTTCCCCTATAAGAGCTAACATCTTGAGTTAGTTTTTTCCGCTTCTTATCTATAGTGTGTGGTCTATTTGGTTTCCTTTTCCCAAGTTATTTTGTGTTGTTTTGTATGTTTGAACTTCGCGCTAATGATATACATGTTTGTTGACACTGCACAACATAGAGCTACATATTCTAACTGCATTGTCATTCGTCTCATTATGTGTGTTTTTCTGCAAAATTTTTGTACGGTATCATTCCCAATTTCCTGCAATTAGAATTGTCGTGCTTTGGGATTGTAACGTAGACTTTCTTAGACAGTTCTGGGTCACCGAATCGCGTAAAACTTAGAAACTGGAATCACTGGTACATGCTTAGTATGTCCTGGAAAATTCAACTCATTACACCCTCTAGTTCGGATTCTACGTTAATCTAAATTTCATTGACTGTCTTCATGTCTATATATTTTGTATGTGCATGTACCTATGTACATATATGCGTTGTCTAAATACGGAAAGGCAAAACTTTTAACCACAGAACATATCTTCAATGCCATAACGATGAATCATTCGAAAACCGGAGGTATTTTAGTTTAATTAATAATCCTTACCATTGACCGTGTATCATTTGATGCATACATATTGCTGTAGATATCTTTGAATTATCAACTGACATACAACTGACGAAACTCGACGATTTTAAAATGCATACGTACATACAACAAAACATTGTAGGATTATGAAATTGATGATGGAACAAATAATATTAGAATTACATATAGGTAAACCCACCTATAAACATTTTTATGCTTGTGCATGCGTAACACTTGCCTAAATACCTGATTAATATACAGCGTACACATAGCTAATATACATTCGATAAAAATCATGTTAAGAACCATTTATAAAGGAAGTATTTAAATTTTAAACGTTCGTTGTTTAGCCTAGTTTTCAAATTAAACATCCACATATATTTTGTATAGAATTTTTAACTTTCTATGACGCGTTACATCTCCATGTCAGTTTAATCGGGAGAAATGGAATACGAATCTGCGGAAATTTTACTACCTACTTCAGACAATAAAATTATTGTTATATGATCATATTATCTAGATGAAAATATATTAACTCAATATTTACTGTGAGATAAACGAGTAACCTGTCTGGTTATCTATAACTGTTCTTACATCATAAAATCTTTGCTTAGTAACAATCCTTTGATTTTTAGCTTTTAAATTAAAAATTGACCTCATTTAACTGTCTCATTTTTACAAGAACGTAATTGTTGTTAAAATATTATTGTTTGGGCTTAGTTGTCAAGTGATCTGTATATGAACGAAATATAAACGGATTTTGACATAATATTCGGTTTTTTATATTCCTCGATATTATAGCAATCAATTTAGCAGAGCGTTAGTACTTTCATCGATGAATTTAATTGCGTCCATCGAAAATCCATTGATTGCATCGGAACAAGAGACCAATGGACCCAATGGAATAGACAAATAAGTATGGGAAAGCAAAGCAGCTGACTTGAGACTTGACTGCCGGTTGTTATAAAGTGTTAGGTTATACACAAACATTAGCATTATTTTTGTCTCATGGGAAATCCATTTATGACGTCGATGAATAGAAAGACAGGCCTATATTAATCTTAAGGAAAAATTAGAGTAAGTTCACGTTTGTAGTTTCGTATAGATGAGTCTACCTTTGTAGAATAAAACAACTGTTGTTAATACTAAAAATATATATTTCTTCTTGACAACTTCTTACACCACAATCTTAACAACGTCTAACTTCACTTACTTCCAACTTCTCGCTCCTTCCTAGCGCGCGAAATTTAAAAATATAAATGCAAATACTACACGTTCTTCCTTGAAATTCAACAGCAAACAAAGTCATTACACAAATATACAAGGTGCAATTGCGTGTCAATTAATGTGTCTATTAATAAATATGACGTGCTTAACTGTTAGTTGTGATGATGCAATCACCCATACACCTTTTTTTAACCTCAATCAAGTGACTTGCCCTAATGTGATTTAATATTTTTGACGACGCATTACAACAAACTACAGGCACTAAAATTCCACCGCTGTCAATTTTGCTCAACAGCTATACTATATTTCCAAAATGACGTTGTATATCATATTATACATGAACTCTTTATGCTGCGTTCACAAGTTCGCGAACAAGCTATATGTTAGGACAACAAAAAATCCCTATTGTACTAGGGTATTATTACGTCACTTTTCCGATTAATAAAATAAATATAAGTGTTAATTTTAGGGGGTTCTAGACCAAGCTGTAATGTATAGTGATAATTTGAAAGATGATGTAAGATGTTATTCATAAGTTTTTAAAAGAAATAAATTAAAGGAGATTATATCTTTGGAACATTAATACAAATTGTTTGCTTCATTTTAAAAATATTTTCCTATAGGTTTATGATACAAGAAGCCGAAAAATTGTTTTACGTAAACATCCATAAAGGCATTTCTTTCAGCGATTTTAATTTCATAAAAATCAGCAATATAAATGTTTCGGTGGCGTCATTATCAAAAAAAAAAAGATTTGGTCAAACAGTTTAAGGAACATAGTTAGCTATAGCTCTTGAAACGGAACAGCCCACTTTTGACAGCGATAATGTTAAAATCATATACCAACACAACCAAACACAACTTCCAATTTAGCAAATGCACAGCAATGTCAAATCTAGTAACATTTCGCCCGCGTAGGATATCTTCAATTAGAGCGTTGACAGTTGCATAGGTAACGTAAGTTATCAACGCACTAACTTGGCATTTGTCATTTTCACGTTCTATTTAGTTTCGATAGTTTTCGCACTTTCTTAACCATAACCTATCTGCATATCTGCCAAGCCATATGATATACTTTGTATGCGTGACAGCTATGTCATGAAAAGACGAAATGTCAGAAATCGGTTGTTTAATTGCGAGGGCTATATACAAAATGTTCTTTTATCCTATTAACTTGAATAAGTAACTGATTTTGCTATTAAGGTATGTTCCGCTGATTATCTAAACTGTATTTCTTTGTTAATACTTCAGTTAGGTAAAAATTCTGTAATTTTTTTCATTTTTTTTCTGACTAACCCTGTAAACGTATCTGCTGGGAAATAAACCACTTACCTATCTATCAAAATCACCAAAATTGACGTTAACGCAGAAATAAATTAAATTTTATTTTACAGGAACCCGTTTTCGGAAATAATTGAAGAAAATAAATAATAAAGAAATTGCATTAACAAATACAAGGTAAATAATATAAAATTAAAATCAGTTTTGATAGAGTTTCAGTACCTAATTGTTTCACAGCATGACCCACTATCACTTGTTTTTTTTATCAAAAAGTTCATAAACATTCATCAAATTCAACATCTTACTTTTTTGTGACTATCGAATAGTGAGGGGAATATCAAAAAGTATAAGTTGCCGTCTAAGAATAGATGGCGTAATAAATTCAATAAATATGGTCGATCATCTATTGCTAAAATATGTATAGGTATCTATTGTATAATTACTATACAGCATTTTTGCAAAATAAAAATTTCTTGGATTTTAGGAATTTTATTCCATACTATACGATCTCACATATTACAAACTTTAATGACAGACACGGGGTTATAATAGGTGATAAATGAACAGACACATCTCTTTGTTGCAATGCACACATAACAATAATTTCTTAAATCTGTTTATTTGCTTTCGTATATTTCATTTAAACGTCTAAGTAGAAAATATCTTGGATTATGGTCTCTCACTGTTGTTAGATCGAGTCTAATGAAATCTTTACTTATTTCAAGTAATCATATCATTTTAATAAACAGTAACAATCGTTGTATTAACTTTGATGGTGGTCTCTTCCCGTTTTGTGCGTTCCCCTTTCGGGCTTCACTTTTCCGGTGTCCAAATTGTATTTCATTTTCTTAAATCCCATTTTGTGCCTAAAATTTGCAGAAACCAATAAAAGCATTAAGCCTCTATTAAGAGATAATTATTGAACTCGTCAAGGGATTAAGAATTATCTTTATGGCAAACTTGACTAGGAATTAAGATATAATCACTTGCATAAGAGGTGAAAGTTGTTAATGGATTCTTAAGGGGTTGTTAAGGGAATCAATTTGTCGTGAATTTGTAAATACTTGTAATTGCTTAGGGAATAAATATTTACAATAAACCCCACCAATATAGGGATGATATAAAATATTACACAATTACTAAAATAATTTACTTCTTCGGAAATCTTGTAAGTGCAGTAACGTTATTATTAGGTTGTTTGTGATGGAAGTGATAGAATCAAAACGTGGAAAATCAGCCATCTTGTATTCTGGATACAAGTTCAACTTAAAAGCAGAGAACAAAAACTTAACTCTTCGATGGATTTGCATAAACAGAAGCTGCCCATGAGCGATTGTTGCTGATGAAGTAAAATCAAAAGTTATAAGTGAGAAAAGCCATAACTGTTCCGGATATTGCACAAAATGAAGTCGATAAGTGTTTATATAAAGCCAAAAAGGGCAGCAAGAGAAGAAATGACACCAGTGTCGCAAACGTATCAGCAAGAGATGATGGTTGCTAAGGACAGAGGTTTGGATTTCGTTAGAAATATTCCACACTTTACATCAGTGAAACATGCATTATATAATGAGCGACACAAATCGCCAGGATTAGCTTGCTTCCGAAAAAACGAGAAGATATAGAGGTATGGAAGACAGTGTTCTTCTATTTGAAATAGACGGAGGTAATTTATTAGCAGGAGGTTCTTGCTTCCTATTCGATGGGACTTTTAAAAGGTGTAGTTCAATGTTTTGCCAATTATATACAATTCACGTGGTTATTGGTAGTACAGAAGAAGGAACAAATATCATTACTGCCGTATATGCCATGACTACTCGACAAGAAACAGGCGGTATAAACGATTTTTCTTCTTATTAAGAAATAAAATCCAGAATTTCTTACCAAAAAAATGTATTTTGCATATTGAAGTTGCCGCAATTAATGCTTTAGAAGAAGTTTTTCCGGCTACAGTTATCAAAGGATGTAACTTTCATTTTAATAAAGCCCTTTGGCGTAAAGTACAAGATTTAGGTCTAACAAACTTGTATAAGGAAAACGAGAAAGTAAGAAACCACATAAGGAAATGTGCTGCATTAGCTCATCTGCCAGAAGATAAAGTTATAGATGGTTGGCTGGAGAATTCTCCTACTGATGAAGCCATTGCTAAATTTAACGATTATTTTGCTCAATCAACGGATTGATAATTCTCGACGAATATGGACTTGGAATGGAGAACATCATTGGACAACAAAATCTGTAGAAGGATGGCATAACAGACTCAACATACAGATCGGAAAACCACACCCCAATATATTTGAATTAATGAAAGTTCTTCAGGAAGAAATGGACTATTGTAATACTGTTTTCCTGCAAAATTTTGTGTGCATAAGTACTTCAAAAAGAGCAAAAAAATACTGTGAATTAGATGGACGGTTAAATATAGTTGTAAGTGACCTAATTCAAAATAAACAAAATCTTAGGGACACATTGGACAAGCTGAAATATATTGTAAAATTATAGATAGATTTAATTTTAATTTTAATTAAGCATTGTATACCTAACATTGAGATTAGATAAATGTTATTCTACATAGAGTTAAAGGTACTTTTTTGTTTTAATTTACCCTATTTCCTCTAAAATATAAAATTGACGCACGAAACTAAAATTTTAAAACACATTCACTTCCCATCTATAAACTGAACGCCCGAAACGGGAAAATTTTGTAAAACGCACGAAAAGGGAACGCCCGAATCACAAATCTTTGATGGTACGTATATATTTCCCTGGAGATTATAGTTTTAAATCAGGAATCATAGGTCGTGTAAGTGAGGTTAGATACACGCAAACCTTAAGGTTATGTTATTTGTATTTTTCTCTGTAATCGAATCTCTCTCATCCGTTGGATAATAAAGAATGTTATCATGAAAATTGTTGGTTTTATTTAAATAAAATGCACATTTAAAGGTTTCTGTTAGCAAAATAAAAAATTTTAATTTTAAATGTTGAAAACCCTCAAACTAACAGCGAAATTTAAAATTGGTTGTAAACTAATTTTATTATCTTAAAACCGGATTTTACTTTACTATAGTATTCATTTGAGTATTTTCTCTGGGAACTTGACAAACATTGACGTACTTTGACGAAAATAATTCGGCATGACAATGAAAAGGTGCGGTTCGGCGCATACACCAACTCGCTACCGACCAATTACAAATTCCATGGGCGTTCGCGATAACTAACACGCTACCACCACAGAAATTCTTGTGTCTACGTCTGTTGCTTCTTTTTATGGCTTTTTCACTTTACCTTCGCATTCCCGCTTGCATTTCGGTTCGTCGAAATTATGATGTTCCGAATCGCAGATGGATTGGCAGGAATCGCAACTATGGCTGTACTGGTTACAGTATTCCTGCGCCTTGCACTGCAGGGTACCGCAGAGCGGCCCTCTCAACTCCACCGGTACACCATCGCCGCTATTCACACACGATAGCAACGTCAAAACCGCGCAAAAGCTTGCAAACGTCACGATGTCGTTCAAAAGCATTTCGTGGCGATCAAAATCTTCCGGGGATGGTAAAGAAGACCCTGGCACGACGCGAACATTTCACTGGCGATGTTTGGCACTCGCGAATGGAGTATAAGGCACCAAAACGTTTGACTTCACCGACTTGACTTGACTTTATGTAACAGGTGCGCGCGGTGTACGGCTCGACTTTGGCTCTATCTACGTGTGTAGCTGTACCTGATACCTGTCTGAATCACTCGTTAAAAGTTCCATCAGGTGGGGCGGGCTGTTAGCTTTCACAGCTTTATCGCAGGTAAGTTTAAAGGCGATGATCGAAGAGTCACCGTAAGAATGCCGCCGAACAGGTACGGGGTCCCAAAACGGTTGATTTTGCGCCATGGATTACTACCTTAGAATCTATTGTGATTTCGTTGTAATATAGACGGTTTAATACTGACCATTATTTGGATTCTATTTCAGTTAGAATCTGCTTGTTGTTAGTACACAATAATACTTATAGAATGAGTCACTTCAAGTAAAATTTTACACCATTTTCAAAAAGATAAACTCGCTTTTTATGTGAATATAAGTTATATATATAGCTACTAGCAAAATATCTTACTGTATTACACAGATTGTATGCTAAAACATTTTGGTAGCATCAAATAAGTTTGTTGTGTGCATCAGATTTCTTCTAATTAGCACTATGATGCTTATAATATAGTTAAATTCAATACGAATGTGTTATTTTTACGCAAGTCAACGTTAATACCATCAAGATCATAAAAAATGTGTGATTTTAAATTTCCCTCCCTTTTTTTAAGATAATGTACGTCATTGCGGTTTAACAATTTAAACATCTGATTAATAACTAAAACATGTACATTTCTTTTTTTTCTAATTTGGTACTATAGTAATCCTATTATATTTTTGCGGCACGTTGGCAAATAGGGACGAAAGAACCAAGAGCCTTCGCGACAGTGTAGAGCGTAGATATAGTACATTGGCAACTAGGGCGGTTTAGTGGGTACGTTTCTCTCTGGAGAGGGGGTAACCTTTCATTTAGTTCACATACGTAGCACGGCGGCGTCCCTGGCAGTCCCGCCGAAAATTTTTAAATTAAAGATACTAAGTTCGTGCGAGTTCGAGTTGGTTCGTGTAACGCCGTAGTTCACATATAGTTCGTGTTTGACAATTAGAGGTTAGCGGTTTGTTTGTTTATTGCGTTTTCTTTATTAAGGTCGGTTAAATTAGAAATAGTTCTGTACAATTTGTAATACTTGGAACCATAGACATAATTTTTGTAATACATTTCTTGCAATATAGATATCAGTACATTTGAAATGCTAAAAATAGCCAACAATATCTGCAGTGTAGATATGAGTTTGCATATGCATTATGTTAATCATCTGATTTAGGATTTCACGAGCCATCCACGGAGACAAATTCCATTTATACTTATTACTCCATACTTATTTATTATTATATAGTAATAGTTAAGTAATTGCAAACATGTATAACATCAATGTTAAATGTTACATAAATGAAGCTGTGTATTTTTGAACTAGTATTTTTATGTAAAGGAACACTTGAATTTTGACATGGATAAATTCATTAATTTGCATATATACTCTTAATGTACATTAATAGCTCTATGTTTTGTATGTTTAATTTAAATAAATATATATATTTTTATGTCTCTTAACATCTTCATGTTTTTTAAAATTTTTTAATCAATTAAAAGAACTATTTAATCAAGAAGGGTGCATTTAGCACTCTTCTTGATTCAATAGTGCTTTTATTTACAAATAATTCATTTTTAATATATGTACTAGTATTGTAACGCTAAAAACTCCACTGTGTTTCAAGGATTCAGCAAAGGTTAGAAAAAGCTGACATTGAATTAATATATTTCTTTATTAGCCAAATATTTTCAACACTGATCGTGTCTTCATCGGGGCTTGAAATGTTTAAGTATAAAATCCTTACGTTAACTAAGTCAAGGAACATAGTTCTCTGTGAACTTACGAGCTGAATTATGTTCCTTGACTTAGTTAACGTAAGGATTTTATACTTAAACATTTCAAGCCCTGATGAAGACACGATCAGTGTTGAAAATATTTTGCTAATAAAGAAATAAATTAATTCAATGTCAGCTTTTTCTAACCTTTGCCGAATCCTTGAAACACAGTGGAGTTATTAGCGTTACAATACAAGTTTCATTTTTAATATATTTTAAAATTCAAAATACCCGCCGTTCCATTTTCATTAACATACGTGACACCGCGGCGCTGTTTATAACGACCTACGAGAGAAACAACTCTATATTATATCAGTTAATAAGCTGATGGAACACAGTACGGTATCAATATATAATAATATTTATTTAAACCGAAAATTTCCTTAATTTTGAGATCTCTTTTGATTGGTTTTGTACGAAAGATGCAACGTTTCGTCAACCATTGAGAATTCTTCTCTTGAACGCTAGCGCTGTACAGGTACCTAATACGTAACATGTTTATTAATCGCATGCCATTTTTAGTGGATTAGCAATTTGCTTTATTTACGTTTGAAGTACAGCGCAAAACGTATCCTGTGATTTTCTGTATCTTGAACTTAAATCATACATATTACACGGATACCGCTATATTTCCAACATATCACAGATATAAAAAAGATTCAGCATTTCTGTCTAATAACGGTTATTCGTATTTTCTTATTCGCACCTGACAACGCGTGGACCACGGCGGAAGAAGCGCGCAAAATTTGAATTAAATTTGACATACATCAGAGATAATACCAGCTCTGACGCATAACCTAATTTTTAAATGTCAACATAAAATAGCTCGCTCGTACAGATTGATAGACAACAGTAGTTCACATTGACCACACATTGACAGAACTCTAACCTAAGTCTAACGGTACTCTGTCTAATGTCTGTTTAATAAAATTGTGAAATCGTATACGTCCCATAATAAATCGCACGGAATCCGCATGCATTTCCGTTTCCGGTTCCACGAGAGGTCAGATAAGAGATAGCTACATATAATGTTCATGAGCATGAAAGTAATAGCTCGAAAATCGTAGAAGTACATGTTGGAAACAATAACGTATATAGACTGATATGGTGATAGCGGCTGGATACCGATACCGAATATATATGATCTAAGACCTTAAGTGTATACTATTCACTTGGAAGTAGTTTTTGTCTTTTGTGCGAATATTACAACAAAGTATTTGAAAACACAGATGAAAAATTGGATTTCTTAAATTATCAGGATATGTTTTAATATGTTGTTATTGGCCGTGTTTTTAAACTGACCCGTATGTTCGAACAAAATTAAAAATTGTTCAGACATCTACCCAATCCAGTAGTTTTGAAACGTTAATAACCTTCAAAGTGTAGATATATGCTAAGCAACTAATGAATTAAAAGCAACCGTATATTTTTAGGTTATGTTAGGTGTCTGTTTTAACTGCCCTACTTCGTGATGCGGTGCACGAATTTGTGTTCGAACGTCTTGTTCGAACATATCCGTCAGCTTTAAAACGCCTGAGTTTCTGTTCGAATAGACTTAAAACTACTTTGTACATCTTCGAGTACTCGAACAGTTGTTCGTACGCGGCCATTACTATTTTCTAAATGATTGTTATAAAAGAATATTTCATCTTGCATAACAAATTTATGGGAAAATATCTCAGTATAACGCTATAGCTTCAAAATTGTTTATTACACTTGACTTATTAAATTGCCAACTGTCAACCACAATCCACAATCATAACCAGAGATAATATAGTTATCATAACAAATTCTAAAATGAACGTTCACAAACATTAAACATGTGTATAAGGCATTGTAAACGTTACGGCAGAGATTTGTGCCTTTCGAAGGTAACCATTGTTGTTTTTTTCTTTTTGAGGAATTAAAAACCTCTTTAGTCTTATACATATGTAAACAAATGATCTATTTACTGACAATAATTGTATAATTTTATACGTTCCTGCAAATACACCGATTGATACAATTAGCTGGTGGTTAACTATATGAATTGAATGATGCTGTTGATAAATAGGGATATGTTGTTTCCCCAAACAACCACACACAAACGTTTTTATTGTGAAAAATAAAACATTAGATAATAAAAACAGCAACTATAAACGTTCAAAGCGAACTTTCTTCATTTTTGATACCCGAAACCACTTTTCTATGCTATTGAATTATTTTATAACAATCATTGTTGTATATTGTCACAGATATTCTATTTATGATATTGGAATAAACATATTTTATATAAAATAAATCTTTGTTTGAATACACCAAATAGAGGTGTCATGGGTTATAATAAATTTGAATTTGCCGGCTTTTTGCATGAGTATCTACTTTTTCCCAACAAAAAGATATTTAACACCCAAAAGTCCTCGAGTTTAGCAGTGTGATAACGACACCCCCACAACAATTATAATCTCCACCACAGCACATGCTCTGCCGTTTTCATACTTTGATTTTCAAAATCAATTTTCCGCCATTTTTCCAGCGGATTAGAAACTTGCTTTATTTACAGCGCAAAACAAACTATACCTTGCTGTATCTTGAATACTATTATAACTGTTCAGATTCCTGACATTTTTAAGAATCCTTTCGAAGTACCTAATTGTTGTCACTTGCGCGAATATTACGACGAGGTATTTCAAAGCTCAGGTCAAAAATTGTCTCTACTAAATCATACAAATATATTCCAATATCCTGTTATTACTATTTTCCAAATTATAATTATTCCATAAAAAATTACATGTCATTCTCCACAACAAATTTATGGGGAAAGAACAAAGTGAAACTCAAGGTGTTTCTTATGCTTAAATTCCCAACTGTCAACACAATCACAACAAATCCTCAAATGAGCGTTCACAAACACTAAACATGTTGAGTAACCGCTTTATAAACGCGTATTGCAAACGCAGCCAATGTCAAATCTAGTTACATTTCGTCCGCATAGGGTTTTTACAATTAGAGGGTTGCCGGTTGTCAACGCATTTATTTGACGTTCGATGTTGTATTTAAGTGTTGATAGTTTTCGTTGTGTTGTAATCGATGTTAAAAACTGTTTTTTTTTTCTTCAAAACAAACCATTTGCACTGGATCCGTTCTAAAAATGCCTAAACATTAGTTATATTACGCAGATAGAATTCAACAAAAATATAACAATTTACTAAACTTGCTTAGAGAAACACGAGTCAATGTGAAATAAGTTTATGTATGTTTTAGACTCATGGTGACCAACTTAAAGTAAGAAATTTTATACACTATGAGGCGGGAGTTTCAAGTTGTCTTAATTGCGTTTAGCTGTCTACAAACGTATATAATTTTTTTCGGCATCATCAATTTATTTATTTAATTGACGTATAAGTATGGTTGTAAATAAACTATCGATTAATAGAGGAATTTTATTTTATTTATTACTTTGGTATAGGAGATCACACAATCATAAAATTATAATTAATAATAAATACTACCTAAAATATTTTAAATTTGTATTTTCTTAATCTAGCCAAAAGTAATAATTATATTATTTATAATGCTATATATCTAATAGGATTCATACTGAAGATTTATCCAAAAAATAAAATGCTTTTGTAAAAAGGAATCAAGAATGAAACAAAGTATATACATAAAACAACTTTAGATTTACGTTGATACTATTGACACAAACATATGGCGCGAAATTTAAATATTAAACTAACAAGTTTTAGTCCAAAAATCATCCGAGTTGGGAAAGTTGCTTTTGTTGTAATCGGATTTTGACTTATTAAGTACGAAAAAAATAACCTAAAAATATTATAAATATGTATACACAAAATTAAAAATATTTATTGTTCTTTCATTTGTTGTAAGTGGGATTTTGGAATGTTGTGGAAGCACCTTTGTACAGGGGATTTTCTCCTCTGACCCACTTGGCGTTTTCAGCTTCTGCCACGAATCTGGCGTATTCTCTGCCGTCATGAATGTGTGTTACCAACTTCCAAATTGCTAAGAGAATTATACCTCCCAGGAGTATGCTTGCGATGACGCTCAAAACAATAACTACGGTAGATAAAAAAGAATTGTATACAAATTAGATGAAAGTGTAAAATATTTTTCTGGCAACGAAACAGCCGACATTTGACAGCGACAATGTTAAAATCATACCAACACAACCAAACACAACTTCGCATTTAGCAAATTCATAGTAATGTCAAATCTAGTGACATTTCGTCCGCGTAGGATTTCTTCAATAGAGCGTTGCCAGTTGCATAGATAAGGTAAGTTGTCAACGCACTAACAAAATGACATTTGTCATTTTAACGTTCTATTTAGTATTGATTTCGCATTTTTTTAACCATAACCTATCTATATATCTGTCAAACCATATGATATGCTTTGTAATGCGTGGCAATCGTGTCATAAAAAGACGAAATGTCAAAAGTCGGTTGTTTAATTGTGAGAGCTATATGTCTCGTTTGGAATAATGTAAATATTGTAAGTGCAGAAGGAACAAATAAAATTGATGATTTGTAATATATAAAGGCTATTTTGTATACTTCAGATTGGTAATATCGTAACAAATTAAAAAGGTACTTCAATACATAATAGCATACCTAAGATATCTACTGGCTCAGGACAAGAAACCTTTTTCTTAAGAGCCTCCACAACAACACGCTGCTCATCCGTATAAGTGTATCGGAAAGTGATTGTACAGCCTGCGCTATCGATGACAGTACATATCTTCATGCTTTCATCGCTGCTATCCAAATCTATGGTGTCCACGTGTGTGGTATTGAATTCTGTGCAATTGCCCGTGCAAGACGCGTCATCTAAACCGGTGTGGTAGGCCTGGCATTCAACACAGGTTTGGAATTCTTCGCATCTGCGTAAAAATAATAATAATTGATTTAGAAACAAGTAGAATTTAAATACATACTAATAAGTAAGGTTAAAAATATATGCATGTTGACGTCACAATGGACCTTTCTCAATTTATCTGAATTGCGCGCGCAGCCTGTGGGGATCAGGTAAAACAGCTGTCACCCCTGCTTAGCAAACTGTTTAACAAACACAGATGACAACCGAAGGGTAATCCTGCATTTTAGGGATCCGAGTCGTCGGGTATCATCGCCTACCCGCAAACCACGCCCTTTTCTACAGGGGCATATCAAATCGTAAACAGGCAAAACACGCCATAGGTTTCATATAGATATACTCTGTTCGCAGTATCTGATACAAATATAGATAATATACGAATTTTTAACAATACAAACAATAATATTTCTTAAAAACCATCTATATCCTTTTACAAACATAAGCTTCCAATTTCAAAGAGAATATATCGTAAACATTTCAAAACGATACGATTTTATTATCGTTATTGTTCTTCTTTATGTTTCATTGTCATGTCGCTAATAGCAGGGGTAGAATTCTTTATATACTACAAAATACACGGATATATATCAGTCGTGCGTCTTATATAAGGTTTGTTCGGACCTTCAGTTTGAGAACCGTTCTGGAATTTGAAATTCTAGCACTAGTGCGCATGACAGTTC
>JARFOC010001253.1:0-13405 GCA_031763485.1 Osmoderma eremita | reverse complement strand
GAACGGTGAATTTGAAATTCTAGAATTTCAAGTTCGAGAACTACGAGGTTCGAACAGTGAAAATTTTATTGCGCAAGAGAACCGTTCGGAACTGTGGGTCCGAACAAACCTATATATTTGTATGACATACTGTGAACAGAGTATATCTATACCAATAGAGAAAAAAGTGATGATGTCGATTTGTTTTGTTTGGAAACCTACGCAGTGCCGTCAACACCGTAAAATGATTAAAAGGACGATAATACAAGTAAAAGAGCAGCGGTCACAGAACAGGAAAGCACCACACACGAGTTCTACAAAGTAATACAAGAATCAGCACTGGAATGACAAGAGGAAGATTGTAGGTTAATTTTAGTCACGTGTTTTTCCTTGGTTTTGAAACTTACAGTGCCGCCAAGAGCGTAAAATCATTAAAATTCCGTATATTAATCATTTTACCGTTGGCGCGACTGGGCAGGTTTCCAAATAAAAAGTACGTCACACTTTTCTTCTCTATTCTATGGTGTGTATTTTGATCCATTTATTTTTTAATTTACCCCTCTAGAAAGGGGTGTGCGTTGTGAGTATTTAGCACATGCGCCCGACTGGGATCCCTAAAATGCAGTATAACCCAACCGCCGTAGATAAAATTCCCTAAAACGGTGAACCGGTGTTAAATAGAGATAGAGATCACTTAGTAAATAGGATAACGTGTCCTTGTCTCATTTTTGTGGAAAGGTCGATTATCAACATTCTTACCATAATTTTATAGAAAAATTGTCGAAATGTATAGTGCTAGAGGTGGCCATCAACTAAAATGTGCCTTCTTAACAAAAGCATTTATTGTACTTATTGAAGAATAAACCATCAAGTCGTCTAGGTAAGATAATACACTATAGTATAGATGAGAACATTATTACATATTTTATCGATAGCAAAGGACCTAAATAGAACCTAACCTAAGCTGAACACCGACCGTAAATGCATAAAAGAAGCATGACAGTATGATGTAACTATTTGTAGCTTAGAATTTTGAAAAATAGAAAGAAGTTGATTAATAAAAAGTAACAGTATTTAGTTGAATCGTTCACGAAAGCAATAATTTTTAATGATTTAGAAATACGTGTTGCTATGGCAAGCGAGATAAACCATTACCACCGAAAGAACAAGGCCGCAGTGGTCTGGCGTCACGCAACTATTACGATAATAAAAATAGATGAACGCGCTTGCCATGCAGTGATGCAAAACCAGCAAGTACATTGACCAAATGATTAATCAATCAATCCGATTCCTAAGTCTGGAAGAATACTAAATGTACATATATTTTTAGTTACCGAATTTGTTATATTCATTGAACAGATGATTATTAAAATAAAGTAAATAAAAGGAGAAAGTGTTGCAAACATGTACAAACAAAATGTAGTTTTGAAATATGCAAATTACAGGTAGTTTTTGGTTTGAAATTTGATTTTTTCATAAGAAAAGCTAATGGGGTGGAATGCAGGTTTCAATTAATGACCGGCACCCTCTTTCAACCAAAAGCCCTTCAAAATAATAACAAATAAAATTAATATTTCAAACCAGGAAGGTGTTAGTAATATTGTTTTAATGGACAGATGTAGAGCTATTGAACAGGCAACTAAATATGCATATCTAATTTAGAATACGTTTTGTATTATATCGTATGACTTGATTTTTCATATATGTACCTATATTCACTGTAGTTTTGACAAATAAAGAAGTAGCGTCTGTTAAGTTCTAATACGGTTTATCCTTTTTGTTTAAATAAAATAACTGACAGAAGGGAGCGATGTATTTACGAAAACCTAGTGTTGCTGAAGTCACCACGCAGGTGGTAATGGACAAACCCAGGTTAGAAATAAAACGATTGGAAGTTCAGGTTGCTTAACTTTCACACCATTTTTCCGCAAGTGATCCTACAGCTATCCTCTCACGTAGGAAAATTCTTTTGTATACATGTTTGCAGCAATCAAATTGAAGACTTACCTTTGTCCAGGACACGAGGCGCATTCTTCACAATATCTACCAGAATACTTGTTTTCGTCGTTATTGCATTGACATTCTCCGCATTCACAAGTTCCTCTTCCCGAACATATTTCGCCCTTGCCATTTGGAGCTATGCAAGTCGCGGTTGTGTCTCGACACTCGCAAGCGTCCCCCTTCCATCCAGAAAGGCATTCGCAGACGCCACAGGAGCACTTTCCATGATCGGGACCGCTACATAATTCTCCTTTAACCCTTCTGCAGGAAAAGTTATTACATTCACAGTATTTCCCGTAGATTAATTGGTCCCCGGGTCTCTCGTCGCAAATACATTTGCCACACTTGCACGATCCAAGTCCGGAACATATTTCAGACGAATTGACATCCTTCTTGCAGTTATCGTCATTGACGCTGGTCACAAATTCTGCGTTACATTCGCACTTGCTACCGAAGTACCCCTCGCTACAATCGCAAATGCCACACGTGGCGTTTCCATGTCCTTCACAGTCCGGGGAGTTTTGGACGAAGCCCGAACCGCCTGGCTTTTCGCAATCGCAACTGCAGATTACTTCTAAGTCTACCACCAAGGCTTCGTTAACTCCTTCCGGTTTTATTTGGATTCTGTGCGTATTAGAACCTTCTATGCATTCTAGTGGTTTAAGTGTGGCTGTAAAATTGACGACTTCATTTAATTGGAGGTTGGTACAGCCGTTCTCCGTGGGATTACTGCAGGAGGAATGATATCTGATTTCTATAGCGGTGGTGGCGTTATCAGTTATACGCACTGCATCCACTATTTTCTAAAAATCAAAAGAAAGTTAGATTAGAACGGTCTAAAGTTATTTAGTAGATTTGTTCACTCCAAAAATATAACCAAAAACATTCTTGGCGTATAATCATTTTCTACCTAAAGTTGGCAGTATCAATATGCTTATATTAACGTTGGTATTATTTTGACGTTTACCAAAATGACAGATGTGCATATTATGTCATCAATCAAAATAAAATTGATTTTTAATAACAAAATCTCATTTACACTTACATTATAATTATCCATAACCAAATCCACAACATTCGACGATTGATCGTCCAACCTACCAACACCAGAATTCTCAAAATTCTGTTGCAAGGTCTGGTAAACATTATACACGGTATCAGTCTTGCTCACAACCGCAAAAATCAAATTTATGTTATTCTCCTTGGCCACGTAATTCAAATGCGACACCGACGGATAGTCCAACACCAAGGCTTTCGTGTATTCGTCGTTTTCCATGTGACATACGCCATCATTGGGTTCAAAGACGCCAGCGAGTTTACCATCACCGGCCACGTGGTATTGAGCGTCTGTGGAGAACACGATGATATGCCTGGCATTCGGGCGCCACCCAATTTGATCTTTGCACACAATCGCTTGCATAAGGGCGTCGAAACCTCCCTCGGGAGAGTCCAGATTTCCCGAGACGTTAGCAGCGTTTACCTGGTCGGCGAATTTACCATAATCCGTCGTTAAGGAGAGATGATTCTTGTAGCTATAAGCGCGAACACAATTTGTGCAAGGAGAGTTGATTCTGTAATGAAAAAAAAGTTCAAATCTCAGTTTTTAACTCTAATTCAAAATAAATTTAAATTTGGCGCCACAATCACGGCCTCATTCAGGGGTCCGATTCTCGAATCTCAATTGCTGATTGTTGATTTGACATTCATTCACATGCGACAATCATCAATCGAGATTCGAGAATCGAAAACTTCAAATCCAAGTTAGTAACACAAGCAATGTCACCAACTGAAATAGTCAAAGTTAGCCGACGTGTTAGTTGACGTGTGTTTTTAAAATGATATTAAACGTGAATACAATAGTAGCTACAGCTTTCCATATAAAACCATTGAACGGAATTTACACACAACTAACCTGTATTACTGATCACATACAAAAAGCACCGTAAAATGAAGCTCTTTATAAAACAAAAATAATGCTTTGAACTAAAAATACGCAGGATAGACTGCAAGTGTATCATTTATATAGGCAACCTTGGCCACAACAATAAAACTGCTCCTTCTCTCATACAGATGGCGCAAATTTGCACTTGTTATTGTTACATACTCTATGCTTACAATTATTTTTTATTTGAAAAGTGAATTTGGTTGTCTTTATTTGATAATAATCTCGTGAGTATTAAATTAACATACATTTAATACAATACTTACTTAGAAGGAGCTGTGCTTGTAAACGGCATAATAGTTTTATCGACGAAACTACCAAATCCTAACTGGAAATTGCTCGTGATCGACTGCATCACTTTAACCAATTTTCCACCCAACGTTCCCAACTTGTCCTTATGATCCTTCATAGACGCGGACAAGTCCATGATGTAGTACAAATCTATAGGATAATTGGCAGCTTTTGCATATTGGAAAGTGATTCTTGTCTCCTCTCCCCTCCTGGTACGCACCCTGACCAGTTGTGGTTTGATCTGAATCGCTTCAGTGGTCTTACCGGAATTCAACTCTTGATCTCTGATGACTTCGTAATGCTTCTCTGGATTGGTGAGCTTGTCGGGGGGACACCAAGTATCTAAATTGGTTTGGGAGGATGACACGCAATGTATGCTTGAATTGTTGTTCTGAAAAGTCAAAGGAAAGATATTGATTCGGAGCAAATATTACTTGATAAATAAACGGCCAAAAAGAGGGAAATAAAAAGAATTTAAGAAAAGAAAATAAAGTGTTAACTAATCTGGCAGCTTACTTTATTCATATAAAAGCAAAATTTTGATTTATCAACTATCAAATGCTAATGCAATAATTTTGTTATGGATCCACATTTATGTACTAAAAGATTATTTGTGAGGCAACTAAACCTTCTATCAATAATATACGATACATCGTAATTAACAATTCTATCTATTGATGCTTTGGTGCCAATTAAGCGTAGTTCTCTTTACATTAAAGCGAGAGCGCCACATTTAAAAATACAATACAAATGTTTGTTCGCGCTCTTTAACAAGCTTTGATTCCCCGGCGTTTTCACCAAAACTATATTTTCTTCTTTATTGTATTGTATTGGATTATTTAAATACAATGCTGATATCATTTCTGCCGCAGCTTGCAATTACGTCACAAAATGTTAAAAACGACAGTGTCTTGAAATAAATTCATACTTTTACACAGATGTTATTAGCTAACAAACCTTATCCCTTCTGTAATCTTTTTAAGTGAGTTTATGTTAAGTTCTAATACACTGTAGTTACAATCAGGATATTTTTCCTATCACTACGATATGTAAGTTCATTCGTTCTCGCAACTAAACAAACTACTTTTGACATTTCGTCCTTTCATAACATGCTTGCCAGAGCATATCATATGATTTGACAGGTGTATAGATAGGTTAACAATCACCACACAAATACAATGTCAAACGACAAATGCCAAGTGGGTTGACAACTTACCTATGCAACTGGCAACGCTCTAATTGTGTCCGCATAGAATAGATGAAATATCACTAGATTTGACATTACATACTATACTCTTGCTGAATGGGAAGTTATGTTTAGTTGTGTTGGTATGATTTTAACATTATGGATGTCAAAAGTCGGTTGTTTCATTGAAAGGACTTAGGATTTATGATTTTTAAATCAATATACCAAATGTAATTTCAACTAAAACAGTATTTCAGTTGCCAAATATGTACCTGTGAACATACTCAAGGATTCTCTATCGATGTATAGGAAAAAGATTGGAACGCCACAGGTGGTTATTAGGATTTTTTACTTTGAGACTATTATACAATTACTTTCAGTCGCTTTATATTTTAATTTAGAATTCTATTTTCCATTGATAAATTTACTACTTTGACATTTTATGCGGAGCAGGATAATATAGCTCTTGCAATTAAACAACTGACTTTTGACATTTCGTCTTTTCATCACATTAAACACACTGTTCGGATTACTTCTCCCGCACAAAGTATTGATTAATTCGGGATGACACGTGTATCGGGAATACGTGGATTTCCATTATCAAGTCGAATAACCGAATGAGCGCTAAAATTACTATAAGTTAAACACATGCACTACTTTTTCTTCTCCTTTTACTCCCTCTACCTACCCCTAACATAGGTACAATTTTCTCCCACACCCCCGAACGCAAAAATTCTTAGAAGGTTCAACCCGAGTTTCTGTACGCTTTTATTACTGTCTATATCAAATATTATATACATATATTGTTAGTAATATTGTTTTAATGGACAGATGTTGAGCTATTGTTTTATATAGTATGAGTTGGTTTTTCATATATGTACCTATATTCACTGTAGTTTTGACAAATAAAGAAGTAGCGTCTGTTAAGTTCTAATACGGTTTATCCTTTTTGTTTAAATAAAATAACTGACATATATCACATATATATATATATATATCACATATGGGATATATTGTATATATCACATATTATTAAAATAATACCGCAAAATTACCTTTTGGATATAGTTTTATGAAGAAATGCTGTTTTTCAACTGATGGCAATCTTATAGATTGAAAGGTTGTCATATCCTACATGCTTTAATTAATATTATATTTTGATAAAAATTTTCAATTCTGATGAGGTTATGTCAGTGATTTCGATATTCTAACTAATCTATAATGCACATCTTATACTGTCTATCATGTGGTAACATTATTTCTCTTAACTACATGTTAAAAATGCGTTTAAAACGTCCTTTAGCTTCTTTCATACCTTTTATCATTTGACATTTTCTCTCGGGCTTGACCTTGATTTAGCAGTAATTCAATTTAAATATTAAAATATACCGCGTGGTTTATTAAATTCATAAATAGAGCAAGCTATGAATATTACAACTTAGTTGGTAAGACATATTTTTATAACTGTCAGATTCTAAAATGTTTTAATTTGAAACACAAAACTTTTCTTACTGAAAGTTATTTTAAAAACCAGTTGTTTTCTTTTAAGCTAGTTGTCTCATTATTAAGACATTCATCAAAACCATGCACTTGAAGCATTTTAAAGTAACATAACCTAAAAGTATTATTTGTCAGTTTGTGATACAGTGGTACAACACAGTGGCAAAACACAAAGTAAATTTAATTGATGGCACAGTATTATGCACATTCAATATCTATTTTACTTACTTTTTGGGATAATTGTTTATATAATTTAAATTAAGTTTTACATTGTATTAACAATTTATCATATATTGCCAGAGATATATATATAAGGGTGGATGGATAGATCATTTTGAAGTCCATTACAGCATGTATAATTCATGGGCGGTGGTGGCTCGTCGGGGGTGACAGGGTAGGTGCTGCCCACCCAAATATAATTAAAGAAATTGAAAATTTTGAGACAATTTATTTATTTTTAATAGTGATAATAATAATAAATGTTCAACGTTTGTACCTACTACTGCCCACACATTAAATATAATAATAATAATGTTCAGAGTTTATGGCTACCCACCCATTAAAAATACTCACGAGCCGCCGCTGTTCATGGTAGTGTTTTTTAGATTTTCACACCTTGAAAGATAAAACATACAAAATACATTACAAAAATATGTTTATGCACTTAAAAAAATAAACCGGTTCCGTTTGAGTTATTCTATTACTGTCTACTAAATCAACATTACTCACAGATAGGTAGGATATATAGGATAGCTCTTTTTTTGTTATCTCAGTGGAAATACCAACAGTATTATCGATATCAGCCATTTCAGGAAGTAAAATGTCACGAAATATGTATTTATGATATAAGGTTTTACGACATATTACTTCATTAAATATTTCTTACTGAAAGTTATTTTAAAAACCAGTTGTTTTCTTTTAAGCTAGTTGTCTCATTATTAAGACATTCATCAAAACCATGCACTTGAAGCATTTTAAAGTAACATAACCTAAAAGTATTATTTGTCAGTTTGTGATACAGTGGTACAACACAGTGGCAAAACACAAAGTAAATTTAATTGATGGCACAGTATTATGCACATTCAATATCTATTTTACTTACTTTTTGGGATAATTGTTTATATAATTTAAATTAAGTTTTACATTGTATTAACAATTTATCATATATTGCCAGAGATATATATATAAGGGTGGATGGATAGATCATTTTGAAGTCCATTACAGCATGTATAATTCATGGGCGGTGGTGGCTCGTCGGGGGTGACAGGGTAGGTGCTGCCCACCCAAATATAATTAAAGAAATTGAAAATTTTGAGACAATTTATTTATTTTTAATAGTGATAATAATAATAAATGTTCAACGTTTGTACCTACTACTGCCCACACATTAAATATAATAATAATAATGTTCAGAGTTTATGGCTACCCACCCATTAAAAATACTCACGAGCCGCCGCTGTTCATGGTAGTGTTTTTTAGATTTTCACACCTTGAAAGATAAAACATACAAAATACATTACAAAAATATGTTTATGCACTTAAAAAAATAAACCGGTTCCGTTTGAGTTATTCTATTACTGTCTACTAAATCAACATTACTCACAGATAGGTAGGATATATAGGATAGCTCTTTTTTTGTTATCTCAGTGGAAATACCAACAGTATTATCGATATCAGCCATTTCAGGAAGTAAAATGTCACGAAATATGTATTTATGATATAAGGTTTTACGACATATTACTTCATTAAATATATGAATTTGGGAATCTAATTAGGCAAACAGATGTAGAACATGACATTTTTAGGAATAATTTCTTTTTGGCACTTTAGATGTGTCTAATATAATAGTCAGTGACAAAGTACAATCGATGAATTTAAGAACTCACCTATACTTGCGAACGTAAAATTTAAACTAAAAATGATCAACGTAAACAAGAAATTTAAGAAGACGCCGCCGAAACCACATCCCTTATTTATCATCTGAGACCTTTAATAAGCTAAAGACATGCCGATAATTGAGAAATTTCATTTTCATATTAATATACAAAATACCAATAAATTCATTATATTAATCATTAAATTAAATATAAATGACGAAGTAACCTATCGCACGTCTATATTTTTAAAAATGACATCACCAAAAAAATTCTTATATATTTTTGCATAACGTAACACATAACCAAAGTTTACTCTTCGATAATCACCTCTAAGTATATGTAGATACATATGTATGTATGTATATTAAAGAGAATAAGTAAAGACACTTTTACTACACCAGTATAACCTATTCGAATACTCAATATCGGTACATATGTATGTACACCTACATACATACATATCTATCTATGAATAATATTCTGGGAAAACGTAATTGCACATACATATATAACAAGGATATTTCCCAAATATAATTCAAGGTAATATTGTAATCCCTTCTTTACCGAGAAGTTGTATAATTCAGATTTCTACAAATTCTTTAATTCTTTGGCATAGTGTAGTAGCACGATGTAGTAAGTAGCAGACTTTTAATCTCTTTAGGTCTTTAGTAGTTTAGAAATAAAGAGAAAATCGTATGGATACGTCCATATGTATATAAAACATCGGTGCTTATCTGCAAATTATATTAGTCATTTCCTAATTGTATGCGAGTTGAAAGTATATTCAAGGGCTGGATCCCGCCATTTGTTGACATTTGACGTATGAGAAATACAAGAGAAATGACAATTTAAGTGCATTAATTATAGAAAACAATAATTATTTGTTGTAAAAAATTATTGTGTTTAAACCGGTGAAAACACTAACTTATTAATTAATAATTATGAAAATATACCAATACTAGTGATAGGTTGTGTTTATAATCATCACACCATTAACATTTTAATAATAATTTAGTAAATTATTCCTTAAGTAATTAAAATAAACAAAAGGTATCAAATAAATGATAACCTGGATTAAAATATTGTTTAACCATACTACAATATTTCTGTAAGGTATGAAGTAACTTGCAATAAAGTGAGGTTAGATTTTCTAGAGCTGCGCAATGTTGAACATTTGACACAAGAAAATAAAATGAAATTGATACAATTACAATACAATAACAAGTGAAATTGTTACATATGCAGATATTAGTATCGTATAGACCTTTCTCACGAAAATAAGACAATGACACCTTATCGAATTTACTACGATATAAAAAGATACACTCGCCAGCGCGGGGGATGTGTCGTTGTCTACGGTGACAAAGTCTTTATCTAACAGCGATTTTACTGTTTTGTATTCCAATTGGGGGATTTTATCTAGTGTCACTGTCATTTGTGTTTGTCACTGTTCTATAGGGCTAGACAGGGCTGACAGCTGTTTTACCTGATCCCCACACGCTGCGCGCGCAATCCAAGTAAAATGTGAAAGGTCTATTCCGTCATTACTATTACTATATTTTAAAAGAAATTTAAAAAAAAACAATGTGTACGTCTATAATGTTAATAATGAACAACTAGAAATTACACCACAAAAATTGGGACAACTCAAACAAAAAATTGTTGGATGCAAATACAAAACTAAGCGTCATTATCGATAAATCTGCAAATTGTATGTCCAAATAATACGGGATGATCAATTCAATTTATAATTAGAGTAAGATATGAATATTACCAACATAATTGGTAACACATATTTTTATAACTGTCAATGAAGTGTCAATCAAGTTATAATAACTAGGTATCACATTTAGATATAAGATTCTGAAATTTGTAATGGAACACAAAACCATTGGTTTTCTTTGAAATTAGGTGTTTTATTATCAAATCATTCATCAAAATCATAGCAGTTTAAAGCAACATAACCTAAAATTATGTTTTGTCAGTTTCTGTTATAACCTTTGTGGCAAAACTCAAAGCCTACTTCAATTATAAATTCAATTGATCTCAGGGTATCTTTGTGCCTGTCAAGTCAAAATTCAATATGCTTAAAAATTTTATTCACGATATTTCGAAGAAGAAATAAAACTTGAATTTTGACGAAATTAAATATGTACAGTGTAAAAATACTTTCCGTTTTATAGTATTTTTTTTTCTTTGTGGTTAAGTAATCTTTGTAAAAATATCTTATCAACCACAATTTTTTGTTATATTCAATTAACCGTAAACGCTTCTGGTTTATATTCCATAAAAATGTTATACATGCAATATTTCCAGAAAGAAAAAGGAAACCTTCCATAGCACTTAAAAACCAATAACCAAAATTGATCAAAAAATTTTTTTTGGAATTTTATTTTTCTTTGGGTTTTGGTTTTAAACTTTCCATTGACTAAAACAATATTATTTCTAACGTTTCACCATTTTCACCGATATTAAAGCAATGCTTACCGGTTTTGCACACCAAATACATCCAAGCTGCGATATGCAATCGCTGCACTTCTCCTGGCTGACACAATTCGAATTTCCTTGACCACAAACGCCGCCCAACACCACCCAAAGGACACATAGCACAATAACGACCGACTTATCCATGATTTACTCGCCGACTGTTAGTGAAAAACGTGAACGGACACACAACGTCTGTTTAGTGAAAGGATGCGGTTAAACTTTGGCGACGAACTTATAATTTACCGATTGCAACTATAAATCCATTAAGTATTTACTGCCTTTTGTATGCTGCAGACGCATCGCCAATGAATTCTTTAACCATATCACACAAACAGTGAGTGATAAGACGACGCGCTTGCATTATAAAATTAACTCTCAGCGACGGATGTTTGGTTCGATAAAGGAAACATGCAGATTGAACGATGCACGACACTGTACTGGCTACTACTGGCGATCGTCATTAAATATTTGTCAGTCCTCAATATTCATTACCGTCCGGTGATCTATGTCTAAATGTATGCCAGCGACTAAACAACCAACAGCGTATCAAGAACGAAAGAGAAACAGGTTTTTGTAGCGCCGAGGTTCCGACAATGAGGTAAACTGTTGCGTTAATGAATCACATGGTGATTCAGACAAAACAGTGTCGACATGGGTGTAGAACTTTAGAGAAATCGATGACGCATGAAAAATCAACTTTTACTATATAAGCAAATTATCACGAGTGCGTAGCTTCTATGATAGTTTCTAGTTCCTAGATTGTTGTATTACAGTGCGGCAAAATAACAGACACATGAGTGCTTCCGTAACGACTGTATTGTAACTACCATAGATATATCTTTTCTAACAACTGTACATCCTATTCTCCTTGAAGGAAATAGGTCTTATTACAATTGCACATGCGCAAGCGCGCCAAATTCAAAATTCAACTTAGAAACTGTACACAAATCGTAAACAATACATAAACGTAGTGACGCAATGTTAATGTAAATGCGGCCTTTAATAAGATTTATCAATAAATTTAAATTAAAATGTACCGTGTACCAAAGCACTCTAGCTCTAATCTATCCATCTCTTCAATAGATTTAATTAATTGGTTCTTTATACTTTATAGAAATCTTTTTCGGGTAATATTGGGCCTAATGAATAACAATTTAGCAATCGCGTTTTCTTATAAAATCTAAGTAAATGCTTGCAAGCCAATGGATAAAAACTGAAGTAATTGCTTTTACTGGCAGCAATTGCTTAAAAGTTGCAGAGACGATGATTTCAGAAAGTTATCGATTCGACCATGAAAATGTTGAGTGGTTAGCAAATAATTTTTTGCCTGCTACTGGTGAAAGGCGAGGTGCTGCACTGTCACCTATAAATAAGATGTAAGGTTTTCTGCGGCAGTTGGCGGATCCAGGCTTTCAAAATTCTGTAGCTGAAGAGCTCAGTGTTCACCAGACTACTGTCTGTGAGACATGGTCACCAGACTACTGTCTGTAGGACATCCACTTCCGTAATTTATGCAGTTTTGGAGAAGGCCAATATTTTTATTGGATTTCCTAGAAGTGCTGAAGATTTTGTGGAAGCTAAGTGGTATGGTCAGAGATATGGCATTTTCCAACTGCCATCGGTGCGATAGACTGCACACACGTCAGAATTCCAAAGTTTTATGAATCCGGTGATGAATATATACCCCAGCATTAGCATACAGGCCACAGTAGAACATCTAGAACAGTTCTGGCGCAAATTCCAATAAGATTTAACACAGGGGTCTAAAAGTACTTTTCCGCCATCTTGGATTTCATGGTCTCTTGCGGCAGAACGGTTGGCTGATGTATTGGAACAGTCACCTGTTGCAATAGAACGATTGTCTCTTACGGCAGAACCGCTGTGCCGATGTATTGGAACAGCCACCTGTTGCAATGGTACGGTTATCCGTTACGCCGAAACATAACTAGTCCATCGAGACGACACTAAAAAGCATAGAACACCTGCGTCGCTGCGCATGCGTCAAATGAGCGCGTAAAATTAACGAACTTTTAGGGCGTTTGAATTGGTTTCCTTTGTGTCGCACGAGACGTTGTTTTTACTTCGTGTTTCAATAACAATTTTAAGCCACGATATAAATAAGTTTTATATTAAATAAATTAC
>JARFOC010001251.1:0-36961 GCA_031763485.1 Osmoderma eremita | reverse complement strand
CAATCAGACGTGTTGTGTGATCTCAAAGGTATATTTATATATTTTTTAAATATATTTTTATATACTTAATTTTTTGACTTGACCTGACTAATAATATATTCAACCGCTTAATGTTGCATTGAATTTGCGCAGGGATATACAGTGAGGTAGTTTTAAAAAATCGATAACTTCATAAATTCAAAAAATATTGTCGAGCAAAGTAGTGTCTACTACTCACATATGTTCATAGTATAAAATACGTGTACAAGAAATTTTACGCAAAAAAAAAACAGCTAATGATTGTAGTATGTATAATAGGGAGAGAGCAAAAATGATTGTCATGTCTGAAGTTTACAGTAACATTGTCTTCCATTGTATTACCTGTTATATATATATATATATGTTTGTGTTTTTCTTATTCATTTACTGCAACTTCCGACATGACAATCATTTTTGCTCTCTCGGTATTAGTAATGATTTTTCTAATACTACATTTCAATCGATTTCCGTTCTGATACAAACAATAATCTAATGTATCACGTGTGGATAGTAATTTGAACGTTCAAAATGAAATTATAACAGCTTTTCATGACTTCCTCGCAGAATTTGAACCGCTGATATTTATTCTTGTAAAATCTTTCATTAATTAAAGGGACCAAATTCGATTCTCTTTTTTGAACTTTACAGCCAGTATAAATCGAATCGTTAAGTTACTCCGCGATTTTTCGAGCAGATAATAGCGATTTTTTAAAAATTAATACCTCCATCACGCAACTACTGATCGAAGCCAATCTTACCACCTGTATAACACACAGAATCCATAGGTATCGCTAGCACACGGTATAACTCCACCAAGCGGTTTGATACGTGTCTGCTTTATTCCATTATTATTTCGGTAAAATTTAGTCGTAACGTCGCGTACAGATATCGTTATATCTACGCGAGATCCTAGAACCGCACGTGAATGTATGTGCGCAGGATATAAGGTACACGGACGTACATATATTGTAGATTTTCTCGGAGTACCGTATCCTGTTGAATTTAAATTGCAAAAGGGCGCACGGTCGGGAAGTTATTACTGAATTACGCTAGGAACTAACGCCGGAAGCGATTGTGTCGTGAAAATGTTCCGGGTATTGTAATATAGGCATTGTAGTTGGTACTAATCACACGGGAAACTCTATCGTATATAGGAAATAAGTGAATGTATGTTAAATTAATATAAAATTTTGGTGGAGGTACCGGTGGAATACCCAGAGATTGCGTTTTTCGGAAGTTTTGCAGCTATATAATTAAGGATGTTGCTTAATAAACTTAATAACAATTAAATATCGACTTTCCTAGATACGTAGAAAATATTTGAACACATATTATACACTAGAATACTACCTAATGTTAATTCAACGATATCTACCGATCAACATGGTTTTATGGCGCGTAGATCAACCACAACCAATTTAGCCTGCGTGACAGTACCTTGCATCGCACCCAAATCGCTATGGGCAGGTGGATGTGCTTTATACTGATTTCAGTAAGGCTTTTTTAGTGTTGATCGTGGTATGCTGCTAGCTAAGTTGGATAGTATTGGTATGTGTCCTTTCTTCCTGCGTCTAATTTGCTCTTACTTATCCCAAAAAGAAGGCTATATTTTCTACAACGGGTACTCGTCAAGAGCCTGTCAGTTATCGTCAGGGGTGCCTCAAGGGTCTAACCTAGGACCGCTATTTTTTTTTATTTATATATATTAATGATCTTCTAAGCAGCTTAAACTGTAACATTCTGGCATACGCGAATGATTAAAAAATTTATCGTGGAATTGAGACGAATGGTGATTGCAGTATTCTGCAAAATAACTTCACATCTTTCTTTTGCCGATCACATCAATTGCATTACATTAACTGCATCCAGGAACCTTGGAATCCTTATCAGAAGCTATCGAAATTTCGAAGACCCACACATATTGAAAACCTTGTATTATGCTTTGGTAAGAAGTAGACTTGGTTTCCACACTACGTCTATGAAAAGTTAGCTATGGGGAAAATCCAAAGACGTTTTTAAACTTTCTAACATAAAATAGACGGGACTATTACTGGATGGTCACAATATTCAAAGCTATAAACACACTGTTCGGATTACTCCTCCCGCACAAGTATTAATTAATTCGGGACGACACGTGTTTCGGGAATGCGTGGATTCCCATTATCAAGTCGAATAGCCGAATGAATGAATTCAAAGCTTGTCCGACCGTAGAAACCCTATACAGCACAGCACTAATGTTTTCCTTAAAGTATTGCAGAATAAAATTGATTGTCGTCAGCTCTTGAGTCTACTTGACTTTAATGTACCATCCAATAATGTTCGTTTTGTTAATAAATTTAGGTTGCCTAAGGCTAGAACTATAATGTAATGTTCAGATCTCATGTGTATCACATGGTAAAAAACTTTAATAACATATTTAATGAACTGTAGATTTGTTTAGTTTTAATTTAGGTTTTCGTTTTTACACATTTACTTTCAGAACAGTTTTAAATTAATTATAAATATAAATTTTAGTTTTTAATACACCTGGTCCTGTAAATGGCAGTAACGCTGTTGGGCTAATAAACCATTATTATACGTAGGAACGAATATCAAGGTTTTATTTTCTTTCTTTTACGAAAGACAACTTACTACGCACTTTTTAGAACTCTGTTATTCTTAGACATATCAAAAACGTAAGCGTTTTGTTCATCACAGTCTACTTCTAATTGCTTTGTTTGTCGTTTGTTGCAGGTCTCCCCTCCATGAGGGACAGCATAACGAATCCCGTTCACGTTTACGAGGGTGATGACGCACTGATCACCTGCGTGGTGAAAAACATCGGCGAGAATTCGGTGATGTGGAAGAAGGAGGACAAGGAGAGGCACAGCAGGCGTGTGCTAACGGCGGGTACGACGAGGGTGACCGCAGACAAAAGATTCGCCGTTTTGCACGACTCAGGTAATTTGTTTTTTTTCTATTTCCTTCTTGGTGGAAAAGTTTTTCTATTATGTTTATATGTCATATTAAGTGGGTATCTTATATTTTTGGAGAACATTTGCTCGGAAAATTTGTCGATTGGTACAAACTTGAGCAACCTTGTCGAATATTTTTTCTAAATGATATTGAAATTTTTTAATAAAACAATTTAAAAAAATTATTGATTTCTTCCTGAAATAGAGCAGATTTGAGTGCATAAGTCAAAATTTCAACAGATTTTTTGAGGTTAGGCTGTTCATTTGTTTGATACGTTCACATTTTCAAACTCGTAATCGTTAAAATTGATATCTTGCGTACGTCACCTATAGATGTCGCTAAGGTAACGGTTAATTGGTTGGTAAGTTAGCAATGATATTAGAATTGACAACTGACATATCGTAAAGTGGGGCTACTTCGTGACACATAGGGTTACATTGTGACAGGTCCCGTAAAAATCTCTTTCTTTTCTTTGGTCGGTTTTATAGCCGAACCGGACCTATTTTAAGATTAAACCAGAAAACTAGAACATGTTCGCCACCTATCAAACATAGGTTTAAGTTACTGCTCTAAACGCGCACATGGTTTGGGCTTGACTTTTTAGCAATCGAATTCAATGAATGACAGTTCATGCGGAAACTTTCTGTGGGTGAAAGAGTTCTACACAGGATTCCTTATCAAATGCAAATTTTTCCTGAAGTACAATAGTAGACATTATTTTAGTGTTAATACGGAATTCTTTTAAGGACTTTATTATAATTTTGTTTTTATTAATAATCATGCGAATTGGAATTGCAAAACGACGCGGAAAAAGAGCGTTATTCGATGTTCCTGAATTAGAGGATATTTTCGTTACTGCTTCATTTTTTTTTATATTTAGAAAATTTTATGTTAAATAATGTAAACGTTTTTTTTTAATTGCTCCCAAGATTTCTATTTTTGCAAATAAATGTTCACTTTTTAATTTTTGGGTATCCTGTATTGAAAACATGCATTTCCATGCCTAGAGATTTATAAGTTTTTTTCTGTAAAATCAGTGCAGAGGTTACTTTATGCCGTAAAGCCATTTTCCTTTGATTTCAATAGAAATATGTAGGTATTACAAAGTAACGCCAACTCTTGGGGTTACTTTATGACATCTTTTTTTGCACCTATACCATTTTGTATTAAACATTCTAACTTCAATTTTTAACAAAGTATAGTCGAAAGGTGAACCACCAAATGAGGTTATTTGAAAGACTGTAACGCAAGAAAAAAATTAAGATACTGCACAAATATCTCAAAATATGTCAGAAAGTACGGTCACTTTACGGTAATAGATGCAAAAATAAAAATAAAAATTTTCTTAAACCTTGATGAGTGAAAAACTCCAGATACGTATTTCGGCAACTAAGTTGTCATCCTCAGCAGAATCTACAAAGGAATATGTTAGACGTAGCACTCTGGGAGATATGCACCATACACCATTCCTAAAAGCTCTGTTAGTGAAATTGTATCTGAATTAGGCTATCGAAAAGTGTTCGCGAGATGGGTACCAAAACTGTTGACCGACCAACACAAAATGCAATGAATGGCAGGGGAGATGGAGCTTCTAACGCGCTACCGTCAAGAAAACGGATTCCTAGAGTCTGTAGATACAGGAAATGAAGCGTGGGTACACCACTATACCCCCGAATCAAAAAAAGACTCGATGACGTGGAAGCATCCGAGTTTACCAACACCGAAAAAATTTAAAGTTCAGCAGTCTCCAAAAAAGATAATGACAATGGTATTCTGGGATATGCAAGGCATTTTGCTGATAGAGATTTTACCACCGAAACCGACAATCAACAGCGATATTTGCTGGCAAATTCTCGAGAAACTACACGAAGCCATTTGGCAGAAAAGAAGAGGAAGGTTGTCGACAGGAATCAGGTTGTTGCATGACAATGCAAGGCCGCACACCTCAAATCGGACGAAGGCCTGGCTTCAGAGACACAATTGGGAAGTTATGGTCCATCCGCCCCATAGTCCAGACCTGGCTCCTTCTGATTTTCATTTGTTTGGGTCGTTGAAAGCTCATTTGCCGGGTAAAAGGTTTGAAGACGGCGACGAAGTTCAAGAGGTAGTACGGCAGATTTTACAAATTTGGATCGCACCTTTACGAAGAGGGTTTACAGAGAAGCTTGTGCTTCGCTGGGACAAGTACTTTAACATTGGCAGCGATTATGTTGAAAAGTATTTAACAGTTCACGCTTTTACTTAGTGTATGTTTCATTTTTGTAAATAAAGTAGTCTGTCTGTAATTCACAAATGTACTTTAGTAACCGGACAAACCCCGTAGAATAGAATAATATTATTGTTCCGGTATTTTTTTTTCGACTACTTTCATAGAAATCGATTACCACAACGGAGATTCAAACCATCGACATCCCCCACAGACACTTAGCGCTGTTTCCACTTCCCTATCGCCGCAGATAAATTAGCGGTAATAAGTTCGGTTGCATTTAGATTGAGCCCTTAAAAATACGATAATAAATGTTCTCCTCCCGGGAAAAGGGGCTTAATTACCCCACAGTAATTCCAAGTAATTTATATTAATTAGAATCCCATAGCGGGGTAAAACGCCCGGAATCGGGAATAATAATCACCTCATCCGATTCGGGTTCGGGACAATCGGCGAACACCATGCGCCAGTAGCGGCATAAGGCCCTCGAAAACTACTTATCCACCGCCACCCATTAAAAACTCCAATAACGGCGCACCATTAGTTGCCCTATTCCGGCAACGCGAGAGTGGAAGACTTCCGCGTGCGCGGGAGGAGGAAGTGAATAGGAAGGGTTCACATATTAATTGGAAAAGTAGATTACAAATGCTGCCGATGGCGCGCCTAATCCTCGCGGCGCGCAATTCCGTATGGATTAGATCGATCGCAATATAAATTCCTCAGACGCAGGAATGCTTCGGTTATGAACTGCCGCCCAATGAACGTTTGGTGAAAGTTTTGGAATAACCGTCCCGCTGCGCTAGTGCCTGTTGGGGTTGCGTCGTTTACTTTCGAGGATAGAAGAGGGTCGAGTTTGGTTCGACGGCGGGCGCTTAGGTTAGATTATAAAGTTAGACCGTATTAGTTCGATTGTCGAGAGCAGTTGTTTTGAAAGCACTTAGGGTCAAATGGAAAAACACAATTTTAAATTTAAGTATTATTCATTCTGACCAACCACTCATTAGACATAATAAGAAAAAAGGTCACAATTTTGTTAACATAGCTAATTTGAAAAATGCATTAAATGCGTGGGCCATAGTCACAAAAACTATAAAAAGGGACGACTGCTATTAGATATACTGTGTTATTAAAGCAGAGTATCTTGGGGAAATAAAATTGAAACGGAAGTCCAACCGTTGGTCGGTCGTTAACCAAAGAGTTGGCAAAAATAGAAATACAAATTGCTGTAAGTACTCCTTGTGTACTGAAGAGGGACTTATTCTTGATGACAGGAAAAGTGTAACCAACGCATTTGCGAAATACTTCTGTTCAGATACTAAACAAACTGTCCTTGCCAAGTTTTCACATATTGATGTGCACAGATATACCACATCTGGTATGTCCCCAAATTCATTCTTTTTTGTTGTTAATGTTGAACCTAATGATGTTTTAAAGGAAATACACAATCTTAAAAATACTAATTCTAGGGGCATTGATTGTATTTCTACTTCTATATTAAAAACATTAGGACTAGTAATCGCACGCCTTTTATCATATATAATTAACATGTCTGTAGCTAAAGGTAAATTTCCTACTAAACTGAAAACAGGCTTAACACTGCCAATCTTTAAGAAAACTGATTCGACTTCATTGCATAACTAGAGGCCAATCTCGCACTGAATGTTACCGGTAAAGTATTTGAGCGGTTACTACATAGCAAAATGTGGAATTATTTAAGAAAACTAAGCATCTTAAACGACGCCCAGCACGGCTTCTGTGCGGGTAGGTCTATTAAGACAGCATTGTGTAGTGTGATAAGAAACATCAAAAATGCCCAAAAACAATTAACCGTAAAAATGCTATTATTGGCGCATGGTTTATTGCTGAAGTCACCATACTAGCAAAGGCAATGAAAGGGGTACAAGCATTAAAGACGGACTCGAGTTTCTGCCTACCAGGCGTCCTCAGCGTCTCTCCGAATGCTAAACCCTTGCTAAACCCTTGCTTTTGCTAGTATGGTGATTCCAGCAATAAACCATGCACCGATAATGGCATTTTTACGGTTAATTGTGTAGTGTGGTTGATCGAATTCGCAAGATGTTAGGCGACAGAAAGTATACTGATATTTTACAATTCGACCTCACCAGAGCATTTGATACAGTTGATGTTAATATTGCACGCGAAAAACTATGTTTATTAAGTTTTACAAATAACTTTCTTCATTGGCTCATGTCATACCTGTCAGGTAGGAAAGCATGTGTTAAAATTGAAGACCGTCATTCAAACTTAGTTGATGTGGACTTTGGTGTGCTCAAGGGTATGTGCTAGGACCGCTTAATTTTTTCCTTATATGTTAATGATTTACCCGAGTTTGTAGGAAATGGTAAGATAATATCCTATGCTGACATTACTACTATTATAGTTACTGGATATTTATTATGCCTTGACCTATTCAACTATGAATTATAATGTGAATGTTTGGGGTTATACCACGGGTTCGAAAAGGATATTTATTTTACAAAAAAGACTATTAAGGCTAATATAGAGTGTTGAAGGTAGGGACAGTTGTAAACCGATTTTTAAAGCCAACAATATTTCTACTTTTCCTTGTATTTATATCTACAAAAGTATTACCTATGTACGTCAAAAATTATGCAACTCTTGAACAAAATTCTAACTGTCACGCTTATAATACGAGGCATGGCAGTTTATTGAGAACATTTGCACACAATGCGCTGCCAACGGGTTTTCAAAACATTCATTTATTTGCAGATGAGCTAAAGCGATTTCTACAATGCATTTAGTTTACTTTGTAGAGGTGTTCCTACAGTCACGCTGAGGGGTTGCGTTTGAATAGATTTGATTTTAATTCGTTTTTAAGTTTGTTTCTGATGTTTTATATATTATCAATGTAACAATCTATGATTTTTGTGATAGATTGACTGTTGACATGTCATATATCATTGTTTGATGATCTTCAGACAAATAATAAATAAATTTAAAAAAATAGAAAGATCTAATAGCAAAATTAAAGCGACTTGGGCTATAATTAACAAGAAAAGGCAAACAAGTTTAAAAAACCTTCCGACGGAAAAGAGATAAAACCGTGTGCAGACACAGAGAGATAAATAAACAATCGATAGCGGCAAACAGAATGTCCACGATCCGAGCAATATCATTCGCGATGAAGCCAAAGATTATCCGTCTCGTCATAAAAGTTAATTATCGGCTAACTAGTGTTCCCGCTAATCCAAACTGACGGGTCCCGGAGAGTCTCGTGGGGACGAACTTTCCCAAATATCACGGTGGCGGCGTCATCTTTCGGTAATTGGCGGAAGTTATTTGATTCGCGACGGGAACTTCAGGCAACGACGTTTATTAGGGAAAGTTGCGACGGCCGGAAATATTGAATTTTCCCGACAATTTTTACGTCTGGGGTGGTGTATCTTCTCTCCGCTCTCCGGTTGAAATTTAATAAGTCTGCTGCGTGATTACTGTCTCACGTGCGGTGAAGATGTAACTTCCACCGGTCGACCGAGTCGGACTCGGCCGAGGCAATATACTGGAGATTAGATAGAAATTGGCTGAGAGAAATGTGAAAAGTTTGCCACTACGGAACGAAGTAGAATGGCTTAGTTTTGCGTTTCCTGTACATCTGCGTTTGTTTAGTAGTTGTGATTCTCATTTCTGGTACAAATATGGTGAATTGCGAGATGAGGGGATTGTAATTCTGATTCAAATACGAAATGTTTGGAATTGCAGTAGGTATAACAAGATCTATCATCGTCTTAGAAAATTACTTCTCTACCCAGGCTACACACTTTAAGTTTAAGTTAAACTTATATATACCTACATACAACCCCGGCCATTTCTAAACTTGAAAACCGTCTATAAGTAATGTATTTCATCAAGCAGTGATGTCATATCGCGGATCTCAATCGCAAACTCCCGGATGCAGTCGTGCTGGGCTGGTCCCCCACCATGGTATAGTAGGAGTTGTCGTTGTAGCAGTAGCTTAGTATGCTCGTAACAGCGGTGGTTCGCGTATACCATTTATATTGACGTTACTCAAGCGTCTTTTACTTTGAGTTTTCTTTTTCGGAATTTATAAATTTAATTTACATTATTTTCTCTTTATTTACATTATTACTTTTGAACTCTATTAAATATAATTCATTATTTTGGTTTCTTTGACAAAATTTTATAATAGAATGATTTTCACTACCGAGTAAAGGGTCCAGGTAATTAAATGGTATTACTCTGGTAGTACAGCAGAGGAAGTAGTCAGTCGTTTTACATTTTCGTTTATTTTATCAATGTCGAATGTGTCCGAGTATCCTATTTACGATAGTATTTCAGCTTCTATAGAAATTCCTTTTCTATTTTTTGTCCGCTATTATTAATTTTTTAGTTTGATGTTGCGCTTTAAAAGCGGGTGCCTAATGCATTGCTGTCTCTAAACATAGTATTGTCCATTTTTGGTTTCCTTGTGCTACAATATTATTGAATCTTGCAACGTTTTAAAACACTACCCAAAGATTAATCAAAAATCGAATCGCAATTTATTTGCGTAATATCTCGCATTTTTCATGTTATTGATACGCCTTGCGTTTTCATCGACAACTTATACTTAGGTATAAGTATAACGGTGTAGCAACTATGTCGATATTTTACATTGCTAGTAGGACTCAAGCTCTGTACATTATTTATTAAACGTATACATTAAACCTTTTTTGTTTAAATATACTTTAAAACATATGCATTTTAAACATATGAATATGCCAGATATATAACGTTTTTAATAAATTAAAAATATGAGTGTTCGCTAAACATTTTAGCGTTACTGTTGAGGATGGTAAGTTCGTTGCCGATACAGTGGACCAACATCAAAGATCTGTGTATGTTTCAGACTGCCATTTGCAGTATACAGGACCTTGAACCTACACTGATTTTTATATAAAATAGACTTAAACACGTATAATTCAATGAAATTGTATATTGAGGGTATGAGGCATTAGCTGAACCTAAATCCGATATAATATATAGGTTGTTCCATTTAAGAAAACGTATGTTTGGTTCACCTCGGTGATATCGAAATAATATATGAAATATATGAAAATAATTTTAAAATATTAAGTTTATTTTTACAATTTATGTTTACAATTTTCGTAAATAACTTTTATTGATAACTTATATGATAACGGATATATCCAGCTTTGCCACACTAATGCGTCACCCTGTAGATTAAAAAAAATAAAAAGTTTGTTAAACGTAAGTGTAAAAAAGGCTTACTATTGCTGGAATAACACTAATCCGTCTATAATTTGCGTAAGATCTTTCGTCCCCCTTTTCGATTATAGACGTAATATAAGAAGTACTCCTTGTAGATGACATATCTTCTCCTGATTCGATGTTTTTTTTAGGTATGAAACTCCATACCTCCATACCTAAACAGTTCCATTGTAAGACTTTCCGTGTCCTGGTGCTTCGTTGTTTCCTGCTTTTGTTAGAGCAGTTTTAACCTTCTCCTCCTGATACATCTAGTTTGCTGGATTGATTTTTCTTCTTCTGCAATTGTGTGCTCTAACCGTTTTCTGGTAGAAGAACAGAGTAGTATGCCATCCACTATTTTGCAGGGATTCTTTGTATTGACTTTCCAACACATAGTTCTTCTTCCTGTATATTATAACCATTGGTGTATTTCTCTTTGTCTTAACCAATACACAATGCAATCTCGCAAGACAATACAACTTCGATCGAATATCTCCAAAAGTATCTCGTCAGTCTATACATAGTCGAACCGCTCCTAAAAATGGAAAACTATTCTCCACTCCAGTTATGAAACAAAAACTTCCTATTCGCGCATAGATATTCGACTAAACTAAAACACAAAAGTTTAAAGGTAGGCGGATAAAGACTAGGTGGCTCGGATGCCGACGGCTGTTTTTCGAAACGGATGTATCACTTCCCACGTCGAACCGCACTCGTTTCAAAACAAACGAGAAAATCCCAATTGAAAACCGTCGATTGTAAGTAAAGCTACCGTCAACGCCATTTCGAACCGAATCGCATCTATGAACAGAGAGAAAACTGACTGTCTGAACACCGTACAACAAACTCTATGTATCTGTTGTTTTAAGAAAGCTTTCATTCGGGATTGAATTTTGTATAGATAATCATTTTATTACCGGCGGCACAGTAGGGAATTAATAGAACAGACGCCATTCATTTCTGAAGCTAAGCAAAATCTGCCTCCAAGACTAAAGACTTCGAGTTTTACCTACGCAGGCTAAAAATAGAACATACGCAGTTGATAAAAGTGGAGGGATTGGATTAATAATCCTCGAAGTTAGCGCAATTTAATTTTCCCCCAATATTTATGTATATTTCATTTGGTATCTCGTACACAAATCCCCGCGCAAAGGGAATAATTTCTAAAGTTTATTCAAATAACGGCAGAAGTAATCAATTAGCATATATAGACGTGCACTTTTAAAAGAAGCCGGCTAGAGCTCGTTTAATATTTAAATCCAATTTCCAAGCTCGGATTTGATTAATATGTTGTCCAATCCTTCATTCTAACTGTTATATGATAATATAACGATGGTACTGATTTAAAATTCGATTTGAACTTATGCGATAATCAAGTTTGCAAGGATGATTATGTTTGTAACTATAAAAAATTTGCTTTAGTGAAGGAATATACAATTTTTACGTTCTTATTTTTGCAATTGTACTGGTGACTGCAAGAAATCAAACATTCTTTGCAATTCAAAATGTCACAAAAGCTCGCCTTGCACGAATAAATAATTCTAATCTTAATAAAACCCTTGCACAATTCTAAGCTTTCAAATATTACAGTTGATTTTTCCCAGATTACTAACTAGTTTAAAAATTAATTAGTAATCTGGGAAAAATCAACTGAAATATTTGAAATCTTAGAATTGCGCAAGGATTTTATTGAGATTAGAATTATTTATTCTTGCAAGGCGAGCTTTTGTGACATTTTGAATTGTTGGTCATAAGTAATATACTATCCTGAATTGTTTTTTTTGTACCTTTCAATAAGAATTATGTAAGTTTAATTTCATATAATAAACAAAAACACTACAGTTCATCTGTTTTATTATTTTGGCCAAGATAGGGTAGTCATTATTCATACTGACCGGGGAAAGTGATTAGTCATGCAGTTTTACTTACATTGCCCACTTGGTACGGGGGGTTATGTATCCAGACCGGTCATTTTTCATAGTGACCGGACTTCTCAAGTTGTCCGTAACATATACATTTTTTGCACAAAAAAATCTAAAAATAGGATACTGCAGAATTTTTTCAAAATGTTCACCATTTCTCCACCTGTTTCGCGTAGAAGAATTTGGATTAGCACCAAAATATGCCAAATTGTACAGCATGTTACTGTAATTCTATGTACGATATACAGATGGCACTGATGGTGTCTAGCGGCAAGTATCTCGTCCCGGTAGATGGCGTTCAATATTTTCTAGTTGTACGTGCTATATATAGTCGGCGCTGACAGTTTTCGTGGAAGCGTCCCCTGGTGGTAAAGATCTTAAACATTTAGTATCGCTCCCGCTAGATGGCCCCAATGGTAATTTTTCGTATATCCATGTGATGCTAAACATCACAAAAAGTAACACAAAGTAAAACTTCTGACAATGTAAAATTAGGAACATTCACCGGTTAATAAATCTATTCTTAAATCTGAAAAAATACTAAATGAATCTTCTATCCGTTTTTCTTGACAAATTGTGTTAAGAATACATATATCTAATCGGAAATCAACGTGCCTTTGTTTTGACGAGTTACCATAATTTTACGCCAATAAAAGCCAACGTTAGAGTAAGATATACAGACACATCTACCTACGAATCTCATTAGGGATCGTTGTTTCAGAATATTTGCTTTTTTATTTAAAACAAAAAAGTTATTGTCTTGAAGCAGTATGTAATTATCGAAACGTTTGAAGCAATATTCTGAAAGAACTCTGCTTCATTCTTTAAACCGGAAGTCCTTCAAAATTGTAACAAACAAAACATACCCCAGACTAAAATGCGAAGTATGTACCAATACGTGACATTGCTGACGTCACACAGCAGCACTCAAGTCTTATATCTCAGTGGTACCGGACTTTGTCTGCCTACCTGATGAAAGCAGTATGTTGCAAGCGGCAGTTAAGTGATGTATTGCCGGCATTTCCGAAAATAAAAGAGCAAAACGGTTAATTAATTATTTCATTGAAAAAAGTATGAATGTGCCCCAGATGTTGGCTATATTGTAAAATATCTCAAAGGAAACTAATTTACAACTTATCCTAAATATGATAGACTAATATTTAAAAAAGGGAATTGTTTCAGGTTACACGGTGAGTATAACAGTTATATCATTAAGTGCTTTTAACATAAAATTGACACGCCCATACGAAGGGGTCATTCAATCAAAAGAAACTCGCTTAAAATAGGATTGTCACGTTTATTTACACTTTATTTTCTTTCTCCTTTCCTTTCAGTTCCTGCCAACGAAAAGTCCGAAGTCCAATCAGGCGGCGACGTTTGGGTGTTGGTGATAAAAGTCGTCAAATCGAGCGACTCCGGGATCTACGTGTGCGAAGTCAACAGCAATCCCATCGTACGGAGTTTCCATAAACTGAGCGGTAAGTGCGCCTTTCGTTATTCCGACCGCGAACGCCGGTCTTTGAAACTTTTTACGGTTCAAACGGCGACGTACCTACCGATTGCCCGTGAGTTGAACTCCGGGTAAGCGGCCCAGTTGAGGGGTTGTGGGGGTCCAAAGAAGTTACGATACAAAACGTGTTGCGCGCCTACGGGATCGTATCGTCCGTCAAGAGCCCGGCGGACGCGATCAGTATGCTCGAGCATGTCGTTAAAATCCACGTCTGTAGAAGCATTCGTATGATATCGACCGGGTGTCTCGTATACTCCAAGGAAAGTAAAATACGGTTTACAGAATGTTTTGGGAATGCAGTGTTGGAGGATGGAAAACGTCTTCCGGAACGAATATTTATGGCTTGTATACGAGGGATAATGGGTGAAGAATTGCAAGGACTGTGGGCTGGCATCACTAATATGCAGTATCGGGAAATCCACACCACACAAATTGATTTAAGTAAATTCGGGACATATGTTTCAAGAGCACGTCGGCTCTCATTGTCAGTCAATTTCCGAATAAGGAAAGTTATATCTAACATGCTCATTTAAAAAAAGGAAATATGTACATCTATCTCTATTTATGAGCACACTTGTCGTAATATATCCGAAAAAATTGGCCTAACCCGAATAGCAGGTAGTATTTATGAGCGTAGGGTGTGCAGCATCTGTTTGTTCGCATTTAAGAAAAATATACAGAATGTATATCGTTTCATACGCGTCTAGTTCTCGCGGCGAATTTACGTTTTTTTAATAATTTCAAATTCGATGATTTGTTTCAATCATCATACATCTTCTGATCTATTATAATGGTAATGGGCAATATGTTCTTTAAACCGCGTTTCTATAGCTCTTCTTGTCTGTCCAATATAAACCTTACCACAGACGGCGCATGAAATCTCATAAATTCACGACCTTTGTTTTTGAGAAGATATGTCCTTTGGATTCCCCAGAAGGTTACGTAACGTATTCTGAGAAGTAAAGGAGACTGCCAAATTTTGGCTTTTAAACACACTATTTATTCCTTTTGTGATTTTATGAAACGGTAATTTAACACATTTCTTTTCTCGCGGTTCTATTGACACTAAGGTTGTGGAATTTATCAGAAATTGTTTATATTGGAATTTCTTGAGCGCTCTCGGTAGCGACATCGGTAGAAGAGAAACCATTGTAGATCGCTATATCCTTAATGTATTTCAATTAAGATGTAAGTCTTTCTGCTGCAGTTGTCGTGCCTTCATATTATAATTTTTTTTTATAACTGTTTTGTTGTAAGTGAGACGTTAAATACATCTTTATATTGTTGTACTGAGCCGTTTAAAGCGGCCTTTTTTTGTGCTTTAACTGGAGGAACTTGCGATTTATTAAAAACAATTTTATGTTCCTTTATTTTGTGGACAAATATTAACTGCTTGTCAATTTCTTCATCTTCATTATCAAATTCCTCATTTCCACTCGAATCTGCTATATCACAAAAGCATTTTTTTATTTTTCATAGAAGATGGCTAGGTAATAGATGTACTGAATATGCTTAATTTTTATTCAAGTAGAATAGCTATGAGAGTTCTGGCGCAAAATTGCAACAACTACCGTTGCAATTGAACGGCTATCTGTTGTGATGGAACGATTATCTGTTATAATAGAACGGCTATCTGTTGCGATTGAACGGTTATCTGTTGTAATAGAACGGTTAGTTAGCCGCGAGGTAGGTAGTGGAGGGGATGAAATGTGAATTGCGACCCCTGTGTTAAATCTTATGGGATTTTACGCTAGAACTCTTACAGCTATTCTACTTATTCATTAAGCTCAATGAATTAATACAATTATATGCAATTCCTTAATTTAACCCCACTATTATGCGCAATTACTAATGCATCACTAATGAATCCAGAAACACTATTAGAGATAAGTAACGAGAACGATTTGATCAACGATATTAAGATGTTGAGACGCAAAAACATAAATTGAATTTATGCAACATTATATGCTATTCTCAATTCGCAAAACTGTAATAATTTATTTCTGAAATAGCAATACCACCATATTAGATATCGCTACCTAACGATTTAAAATGATTTAAAAACCTCACATATCACCATTACCATTGCATTTAAAGCGTCAACAGACGTCATTAGCTTTCGGATACAACCATAGGCATAAATTACACACGTGTAACATTATACGTTCATATATACGCACAGATTGGTATCATTACTACAACCGGTAATTGATGGATAGCGTGCTCACGCCACGGGCATTCGATACACGCGATACCGGAAGAAATACAGTTAACAGTTTTATCGAGAGTCGAAACGTCACCTCCGCAGTATATTGAAATAATACCCAGGGGTTTCGAACTTTTTCCACCAACGCTCGGTCGATAAATAAGAAAGTTTAGAATTAATTAAAACTCTCACCGCGCGCGCCATCAGACGGTAGGGATTTGAACTATTTTGAGTTGGAACGTCAAAAGATGGATACGTAAACGCGTGAACTTGAAGTGGGGCGAATTCGGCGATGGTTTCATGTCTACATAATAAAATAAAAAAGCATTTCAAAGCAGATAAAATATTCTTTTGTAATGTGCAGTCAAAAATAGTATGTTTGTGGGTCAAAGTGTGCCAACCCCGCTTTTATATCTGTTTAATCGATGTCTGGAGGGGGAATATTTCCCAGAAGAATCAAAAGTAGGACGAGTCATGTTACTGTTTAAAGGTGGTAATGAAGATGAGATGAACAATTACAGGCCCATCTCAATACTGCCTGCAATATCGAAAATATTATAAACCATTGTTAAGAACAGGTTAGTGAACTATTTAGAAGAATAAATAGAAAATACAAAAGAATAAGCAACAAAAGAACTAGAAAGAAAAATAATAATAAGTTGAGAGAAAGACTTTGATTACTACAGCGCAAATGGAGTTTCTAAAGCCAGTGTAGTATTGATATAGGTAATGCGCATAAACAATAGATTTCTAATTGCGTCACAATCGTGGTAAAATAAGCTCGTACCTTCTAAAAATTTCAGAGAATGGCACAGTTTCAAAAGATGCAATATAGCACTCTAAAAAATTAAAGAAATCGTTCTTCTCACAGCTCCAATGTTTAATATTCCCCGCAATGCTCCTAAAAGAAACTTCTTCGTCTCGACTTCCTAATTCAGTCGACACAAAGAGCAATCTAGTTGGTCGTGGAAAAATGCTTAAGATGCGGTTAAAATTAAAGCACCTCTCTTCTGTTCGTGTTGTCTAAATGGAAGTTAGCTAGTCCGGAACGTATTCGCGTAGTCGTTCGAAAAATTAAAACTCGAGACGTTTGAAATTTAAAGAAACGCCACCAGATGGCGGCGGCAGAATAAGATCAAATTCTCCCTAGAAATAATAGAACGTTAGAGGTTTGATCTTAACTGGCGATGTTTTTCTTTATTTTTAAACTTACGTGCTCGTATGCGACGTTGAGAGTGAAAAGTGCATTAAGGTAAAAATATTTATGGGCGAAACGGCATGAGAAGGTGCAGCGTGAATCCCCGGTGTAAGGGCTTTGATATTCGCAGTAAATGTAGTAGAAATAATACGTGGCGGTGCCTAACGCTAGATGACAGTTAAAAATTATAGTCATCCCGGAATTTATTGTGCAGCGGAAGGGTGGTAAAATAGAAATAACGTCACTATAAAACTGTATGGACTACCTAGATATGTATTGTATAGACTTGGCAGGGCGTGACAATAAAATATACCATATTTTATATCGTACAAGAACGTGAAATCACATGGAAGTATTTTTGAGGAACTCGAAATACATTAAAAGGAAATGCACTACTAAAGCTGGATAAAAAGATGAATTGGGCATAAATGAAAATGGTCGCACTAGCGTGGCAGAAGATAGTAAACATGAGATGGTATTACATTAATTGTTTATAAATATTCCATAACAATTTTGTTTATATTGGTCTGAAAGAAATGAGAAAGTTTTAGTAGTTAAACAAACAAACAGAAATAGACCAAATAAGTATGAGCAGGTGGAAGGTACGGCAATGGGAAATCCTTTGTCTCCATTCATGGCTAATCTATTTATGAGCAAATTTGAATTAAACATGAAAAAGAACGCTGCATATTTTCCCAGAATCTGGTTTAGGTACGTTGACGATATTTTCGCGGTATTTGATACAACAAAATCGACCATTGGAAAAGGAATAATTATTTTCGGAGACGTTGCTTTCTACTTCAGCTCGGCGGTGATCTTATACGTGCCAACATGGAAAATCGTGCGAGATATAGACATCATACAACACGCCTAAGAACGCCCCTAGGTGACTGTAGTATAACACTGAATGCTAACCCAAGTCCTATACTTGAAAATGTATGTTTATAAACGAGGAGTGTCCCCGAAAAGTTGATAAAAAGGTAAAAATCACACGAGCACAATGTAAAAGTTTGTGTGTGAAGTTCATATAAGGAACCAGCAAAATATATTATCAAAGAACTGCCATGCTACATAATGTTATAAAAGTTATTTACATATCGTTTATTTAAGTACGTTATTAAAAGTACATGCTTAGTTTTCATTTTGTTTTCTTGACTACCAATAATACACACTTAAGTTACAAATTTGAAACAACGTTTTTAATTTTTTACATATTTATTGTTTTATTATAGTTTGCGACATTTAATTACCTTTTTTTTGTCTTTCTGTTGTTAAGTGGGATCGAAGTCTAATAAAATATAATACATGACGTTTTTATTTAGACCGTAACGTGTGATAAAGCTCGTAAAATACACCCCGCGCGGGCATTTACGTTAGTTTTATGCACGTGCGTATTTAAGGGTTAATATTTTCATTGGTTATTTTTAGCATCACGGTAGTTTATTTTTCCTCTGCCGAAACAAACGCAATTACTGAAAATACACGCCTGAAAATATTCAGTAAATAAACCAACCGCTAATATCAAATGGAATAACCAATCAATTGAATGCGTGCGTAGGTTTTTCTGCGTCATTGCCTATTTTTACTTTATTCTCCAACGGAAATTAACGGAAACTTCTTGTATTCTATTTTTACTATTCTCACCAACCGACTGCCATTGTTATTTAATTATATTATATTCCAGTATTATCCAAGGCGTTGCAACCTCCAGAAAACAGTACGGATTTCAACTTCTACGAAGAGCAAAAACCATCGTTCAGTAGTAAGAATCACAATTACACAGACTGTTGTCAGTCCAGGAATGTCTCGTTGAATTGCCTTGGATTTTGTAATATACAAAGCATATTGGAAGGTATTTAAATCGAACTGCAACTGAGTTCATTTGGTTTTATACCATTTCGAATCTTAGGTAGTACAGGACAAGATCCCGAGCATTGCGAGAACGATTTCCCATCGATAGTAAAATGCATGGCCGATGGTAGAAATCACGTCCCATGTTGTATACAAGAACGCGTCCCTGATATTTGTCAGGATGTCTGTAGAGGTGAATACACGGCTATAACCAACAATATCAAAACGCACTTCTCGTGCTCAGCCTATACCGAGCAAACATTAGCCTGCATAGTGGAAGGAATCGGTAATATTAACACTTTTTTTTGTTGACAGGGTTAATAAAGTAAAGAATTTTGATGTTTAGAATTACTCCCTAGCCCTCCGGAATTGGTTGAAGTCGAAGCCTTAACTGAAAAGTCCATAAAAGTATCATGGAGTAACCCCATTACTAACTTGGAATCAGTCACTACCTTCGTAATAAACGCTACATCTCTAAGAACATTCGACAACCGCCTGATTGATCCGGACGAAGATGACGTCAGCAAAATCCAAAATACCTCGGAAACGATCCAAGTAAAAGTTCCAAATACCACTAACCAAACAATTATAAACTCCTTGAAATCCTTCACGATGTATGAAGTTACCGTAACGGCCACCAACATGCACGGAACCAGTTTGCCTTCGTACGCCGTCAGAACTTTGACCTTGACTCCCGGTACTATAAGATCCAAAGCTGTCGGGGAAGTACCGAAGTTGCCCGATACCAAAAAGTGTTGTACAGATAAAGGCATCAATCAAACGAATTGTTTGACGCAATTGTGCGATCCTTCTGTTATCGATTCGGCGGAAATTACTACCTATATGATTTGTGCTCCTTGGGCTACGCAAACGTTCGGATGTTTAGCTGACGGTTTGGATCATACACCGTGCTGTAAGGCTAGGGGATTACCCGATAAGTGTCAGCAGTTTTGTATGGGAAATGTGACTGTCAGTATCGACTTTAATGTATTCAAGTAAGTTTTAGCATCGTTTTTAAATGTTTGTTTTATTTTTTTGACATATAGGGAGTGGTTTAAAAAAGTTTAATACATAATATATATTTAGTTGCAAATTTCATCCAGTTTTGAATTATTTCATCATTTGACATGTTGTGTTGATTACTTAAGAAGCACCCCACGTATCTATATCTAGGGGTGGCCTATCATTATTTCCCCATCACTTCATTCCACCATACCAACTATGACACAATTTCACAGCGTACGAATAGGAAAAAAAAAGCCGCAATAAATTTCATTTCGCCCGCCAGAGCTATTATATCGCCATCAAATCTAATTTTAATTTGTGACGGCGGGACCGCATTTGTATGTAGACCCAGATTCGTCCTTATCTAAATTGCGTTCGAGACGTGCCCTATTTTATTACTCCCGACGTAGATCCAAAAAGAGAGACATAAACGCCCCTCTAACGGCTTCTAACGGATAAAAACGAAAAACTGCGGAAGGGAAAGCATCTATCCAACAAAAAGAAAGAATTGGTGTATTTTGCTTGCGTGACAAAGATGAAGTTAGGCGCAAATAACTCCTTCTCGCAACGCTGCCGCAGTAATAGGCGGGAATATCTGTTGTCTTTTTTTCTTAGCTTGCCGTTCATCTTCGTTGCATGTTTATGTTATATGGGGGAGGAGGAAGGGGGAGTTTAAATAATTTGTTATGCTCGGGTGCTTGCCAAAATCGTCTAAGAGCGAAAAGGGCTAGTTTTTGTTTGGCCCCGAGGCAAGGCGTCGTATTTTATCAACGTTTGCGTAATGGCCGAGAATTCCAGGACCATGGGTGAAATTATAATGTTCAATTTAGTCTTCGTGTTGTCATAATAGGTTGCTTAGAGGCTTCTAGTGTTTAGGTTTCATTTATGTAGCTCTGAGGTCTTGGAAAAATGTCATATGGTAAGTATGCAAAGCTCTTCAAATTTTGAAATGAATACATTTGAAAGCCTTGAACTTTCATCTAATACATACTCTATTATACATACATCAATTTGTAGATCTCCTCTTGCAAATGATTCTGTATTATGGATTTAAAAAATAATCAGATTATCAAAGTTATCATCTTTAAACTGCCCAGATATGCTAACTGTTTTTGAAGTAGGTGTTAAAGATCCCAGTCTCCACAATCCTCTCGTAGTTCGAGGTGCCAAATTAGCTCATGGTTCAATTAATGCGTCATTAATAACATTAATCAACCCTAACGACATAGGGGTCTGGATCTTGTCAAAGCCCAAAAATGCTATGTGCATCGGACGAGTCACTATTTTAACCCAATAGTAGTCGTTCATTAAGCGCGTCATATATAACTCTAGTAGTAGGGCTACAAGAGTTCCTGCGCAATTTCCCCATAAGAGATACATTCGGCCCAAAAAAATTACTTTACCGCCATCTTGGATTTCATAAACTATTATATAAATGTGCAATCGAACTGTTCAATTGCAACGGGTAGCCGTTCAATCGCAACAGGTAGCCGTTCAATTGCAATGGGTAGCCGTTCCATTGCAACGGGTGCACATTTATGCACACCTCATGAAATTCAAGATGGTGCAAAAGTAGTTTTTTGGGCCGAATGTATTTCATTCGAATTATTTAGTTTAGTTTATATGGCCAAGATTCCTCATAATAATGTTTTCATCGTCATTAATACATACCAAAAATCGAACAGGACCCAAGACCGAGTCTTGAGGTACTCCCATTATTTAAACTGATAGAATTTATAGGTTTTTCAAAACAATAATGAAATTTCATTTGAAAATAGCATGTCAGCTAATGCATTTAATCTTCTAAATTGTCCTGTGCAATTCCGTTGTTTTAGATGCTTCCGTTACATGGGCGAATATAAGAACTGTCTATTTCAAGGATACGGCGTCTTGCCCAGCGCCCCCACGCGCGTTCACCTCACCAATATCGACACGGAGTTCGCCATATTGCACTGGTCGCCGCCGAAGACCTTGGGCGACACCGTCACCCATTATAACATCCACTACAGGATGTTAACCACGTACGATAACGACTACAAGTCGGTGGGGAAAGCGCACAGCCCATACGTATTGGAGGGATTAGAACATGACGTAGATTATGAATTCTACGTGGAGGCCGTTAACACTCACGGCGTGGGGGATCCCAGCGCCAGGATCACGTTCAGGACGCAGAGTAAGGTAAGCTATGTGCAAGAGTAATAGTGGCGCTAATGTCGGGTAGGTCTCGCTTTATCGTGCTGTTCGTTTTTGGAACGTCTGGGAGAAGGGATGACAGCGACACTGAGCGTATTAGTGTACGAGTGAATGACTTCAATGTGTTAAATAGGACGTTTTGAGATTATTAGATTTGATATATCTCTTCCATATTTCTGTGCGATAAAATTACTCTCCGCTAATTATTATAAATAAGAACACCTACGGACAATTCTTTCCTAATATATATTATTTTTAAAAAAAACATCCAGATAAGAAAAACGTAAATACCCGAACAATAAGTAACATCTAGCTTTCAATGATCATAATTTCACGAAGAAGTCAACTTGTTATCCTACACCTCATCGACATTTCGTCTTGGTCTTCAACGCTTTTAAACCATTACCCTGCACCCAGAACTTGTAAACAATCGTATGCTTGTAAGTCTGTCCAGGCCTCAAAATTGGACTAGGAAAATTTTTATGGTGTATTGCATCGGGGTAGTTTTGGGTCTGAAACGCCATAGCTCCGTGGCGTTTGTATATAGCATTATTCTTTCCGTGAATACGCCCATCGTTATAAAAATTTGGATAATCATAAAGAACCCTCGGCGTATCAATTCTAGAACTCGTTTTATCAGTGGTACTAGTCGAGGAAGCGCTACGTCTTGAAGATTCACCAATACTCAATTGCTTTTCGCTCGCGATTTGAGTAGATCCTTTTGGATAACTTGCCTGACTCGATTCAGTTCTACTACCGGAGTGTGTTGATGAAATTTTCTTTAGTACGGATTGATGAGAGCCAGACTTGTTTCCCAATCCATGATTGGATTTACCAAGATCTAGAAAGTCGTCACCCTCAACCATTACTGTCGTATTGCCTGTAGGAGTAAGTCTATCTTCGCTTGAGTCATCTTTTGTATCCTGTTCTTCGTCGCTCGTCAAAGTCCATGCTTCTACCTGATCCATCTGCCGATACTTCTCTAAAACATCTTGCACGATGATTTTCAATTCCGACCAAGTCTTTACGTCTTCAATATTGCGCGGTATGATGCTTTCAACCTCAACCATTGATTGCCATAAGGTGTCGATGAGGCTGGAAAAGCAAAAATCTGGGTTGACGAACGATATCGATTTATCAGTGTATTCCTTAGGATATACGGGTGCACTTCTGCGGATTTTCATTATGAGATTGCGCACCTGTTCGAAATTATTCTCGTTGTACTCTTGAATACTATTCATCATCTCATACACTTGGTTAATGAGAACGAACACCCCACCTTCCTGGCTGGCCAGGCTACCCGCATGTAGGGCAACAGAAGAAGGTGGTGGCGCTATTACCCCCAAACCAAAGTCGTTTGCTGTATTAAATCTCACTCCGTATTGATTGCTATAGATTTCGAGTACTCGCCCATTCTTAGAGTGTACGGCTCGGGCTACGAAGCAATTACCTTGACCAATAGGACGGTTTACGCAAAGATTTTGATCGTAGCCATCCCCCGGTTCGACACCTAAATAGTTTTTCATGAGCCTGGGAGCCGAAAAATCAAATTTTGAATACACTACGTTCATAATTTCCCCACTTGGGAATTCATTCTCATCCATTACGGTGTAGCAATTAGCGTTGATGCTAACAGAATGCTCAGCCAACTCCTTAGGTCCTCCGTGGTGTCCGCCTAGATTAAAGTAGCAAAGATTTGATAGGTCCAATATCGTGGGCTTTGCAGATTTAGCCGACATCTCAATACGAAACCCTCGATCGATAGTTAGTTCGTAACTGATGCTTATCATAATAGGACCTGGTAGTCCCTCCTGTTTATCTGGTATGACGTATGTTAAAATGACTTGCGTGTTATTCATGTAAGAGTTCCACACAACTTTGTCAAGTCCGCAGAATCCACCGTTACTGTGACAATTGCTGAAATTCTGACTTAATTTAACATTCTTTCCGTCCAGTTCAAATGAGGCGTTTTTAATCTTGTTGGTCGTACATCCTATGGTAGCACCAAATAGATGCTCGCCACCATAAAATAAGTACCCGGATAAATCGCTGAAACCCAATACTATATCCGCAACTTTCCCATATTTATCGGGGCACTTCATAGCGATTATCCTAGCTCCATATGTTATGATTTGAACCTCGACTTTATCGGAGCTCTTCCAGGTGAATCGTTTCACTTTGATCGGTGGACTATTTTCGACCCTGTACACTCCGAAACAGTCTCCGGTCAAAGTGATATCTTTGGTCTTTGTAAGGGTACGTAATGAACGATCTATGGGTAAGATACCGCTTCCACTCAGAGGTAGTTTAGGAGCGGGGGCGGTTTGTGACGGGGCTGCTGATTGCGGGAATACCTCTGACCCGGGGCCAATAGGCTCATCTTGTTCTTGTATAGTCGGTAGGGCGTTGGACATTGGGAAGTTTGATTTTAGTGCATGTTGATACGAGAATTTTGACTAATTAATGACAGAACGTATGACAGAATATTGTCAGGTCATTTATGAAAAGGAATATTCACAATCATTTGGGCGGGAAAGACTTTTTGAAAAGATAAGTTTAAGCCGCAACTTCTGTTTGTTTTGTTGCACTGTTCAGTTTATATTGGAATGATAATTATGTGTAAAAGATCTTGTTGAAGTAAAAGGGATCTTAATTCATGCTTTAATAACAACCAATACGTTTTAAAAGATGTACATATACGTTTTGATCAATTTTGTTATCAAACTTTTAGATAATAGAAGATAAAATTGAAGAAGCATCGAGCTACAACGTAACAGAATGCTGCGTGGAAGCAGATCTAAGCGACCATTGTTTACCTTTATGCTCCTACGATGCTAACATGACCGATATAAAACAATTGGCCGGTGTTTGCGGGTCAGAATTTCATAAAATCGTGCGATGTGGCGCGGGAGGGAGAAACCACGGCACTTGTTGTAGTAGAAGAGGCGTGCCACCCGCTTGTCTCTCCTTGTGCACCGGAGTAATAGTTGATTCCTTACTAGTAACTGCCACGACTTGCGTACCTTATATCGGCAACATCGTTCTGTGCTACGAGGAAGGAACTGGCAAGCTTCCGGGGCCCGTAAATGATTTGCAAGCGGAGATAATCGACGACAGATCGGTGTATTTAGAGTGGGAGCCGCCGAATGATCAAAGTAACGTAACGGGATACGAGGTTCACTACCAGAAGGTCGATAACACTTCAGTTCATGAGACGCCGCTTAAATTGGATAATGTAAGTCCGCCCTACATTAAAAAAGGAAGTGTTAGAGTAAATAGATATAATTTCTTTTAGCAAATGATAACTAACGACACCAAAATCCTAGTTGAAAATCTAGAAACTGGAGCGATATATAACATGTTTGTGATATCCAGAAATACATTCGGTTCTTCTTTACCTTCGTCTATAGTCATGATTAATGTTAAGAGAACTGGTAAATTTTATTACGCCTTTTTTAATATACATCCCAATGCTCAATTTTTGCAGAGAATCGAACCAACGTCCAAGGTGTAATATCTCCGCCTCATTCATTAGCTGTAGCTAGCCACAGTGCGACGTGGGTTACTATAACGTGGAAACCCCCGGAGTTTAGTCATCCCTCAGAGCAAATCACATACAGGTAAGTATATTACCAAGAAAATTACAGTAACCCCCAATGGATCGTTCGTTTCCTTAGCGTATATCACAAATCGACAGCAGACGAAAGTTATCAGGTTTCTAACACGACAGTTACCACACGCATGATTCGAAATCTCAATCCGAACACTCAGTATATAATCTATCTCAAAGCGATCTCTAAGAAGGGTGCAAGTTTGCCATCGGAGACTTTAATAGCTTGGACCGACCCCGCCTATCCAGCGTTCGTTGAAGTAAGTTGGTGCATATGAAGTATCAATGCTGCATGGAAGGAATCTTAATTAGATGCTGGTATTTCAGCCACCTACCGTGCATCCGATCAACTTGGTTATAGAGGGAAGCAGTATGACTATCCTGTGTATAGCGATGGGCACACCTATGCCCACCATTTCCTTGTATATATCTGGAAGGTTGGTGCGACAGGAAACTACTAGACATATGGTCACCGTTATCCATAACGTTACTAAGGATATGGATCAGATATCTTGTTACGCGGATAATGGTTACGGTACACCTATGCAAGCTTCGAGGAAGATCACTATAAGTCGTAAGTTAATTTCAGATACGTTTTCGTTCAAATATAACTAATACTTTATTTTAGATATGCCGCATATTCAAGCGAGCGGAATTACTATGGCCGCGTTCGGCGATACGGTAACGTTGGAATGTAAAGTGGACGCCCATCCAGAGCCAAAGATGATTTTCTGGAAGAATCACGAGGAACGAAAGGCAGTCATACAAGGTGGAAAGTACGATATCTCAATAGGACGCATGAAAGACGAAGAGGATAAATACATGATGCAACTTGCCATAAAAAACATTGGCGACTTGGACGTAGGCGATTATTTCTGCCATGCCGAAAACGCTTTTGGAAGTGTTACCCAACCGGTATCCGTTAGGATTAGAAACACAGCAAGCGTCAGTAACATCACCCAATGCTGCATCGAGCAAAACGTTTCCGCTCACTGCATGGACGCTTGCTCCTTCTATTTGGATATCGACGCGGTTATACAGAAACTGGAGTGTGTTAATGATTTCGACAAGCTGATCAAATGCGCAGCCGACGGTTCGGATCATAGGAAATGCTGTGTAGATTGGAACGTGCCCAGGACGTGCTTGGATTACTGCAGAGGTGAACCCTGGCTGAATAACAAGATCTGCGTTTTACCCTACATAAAACAAATAATGAACTGTTTCCACGAGGGCCGAGACAAATTACCGGGGCCGCCGCAAAATATCCGTGTCGACGTCTTGGACACCCACAGCGTCAAGATCATGTGGGATCCCCCCGTAAAGAACCCGCACACGGCCGAGATGTACAGGGTGTACTGGAGATTGTTGGACGTGGACTCGAAATCTTCGCTTAAAAACGATACGCCGAACACGTACTTCAGCATAACGGAATTGAAGGACGGTAGCACTTACGAATGCGTGGTTAAAGCTCTAAATCACAGGGGCACTTCAACCTTATCGGCGCCGATCCGGTTCACGATGGGTGACAAGTATATTACTTCGGCTGCTAGTATCGGTGATAACGTTTCGCATGTTGGGGTGGTTGTGGCGGTTGTTTTAGCTCTGGTTGTGGTGGCAGCTATAGTTGTGGCAGCAATTTGGTTCGTGCGCACCAAACATCTGGGTGCTAAGCATCAGGGTGGGGTTGCGTTCGAGAATCCAAGTTATTTGAGGGAGGTGAACATGGATCATATACAGGTAATGTGTAATTTCTCTATTGCTTCAAACATTACTACTTCCACCAAATTTGCCATTTTTATTTAAAGCCAGGAGGCGGCCATAAAGCTTTGAAAAAACAATTTAAATGTGGCCGACTTGTACGCCACCAAGTGTAAATAAATAGCACTATGGATTCGCATATGATTTTGTTTGTCAAATGGTTGTTTGTTACTCACGATGAAATCTCTACTAAAAATTGTAGCAGGCGACATTCAAAAACACAACCGTGAACATTTCTTTCAACATTTCTTTCGACATCAACCGAGATATGAGAATCGCGCCTCAGACAATAATTAACACCACTGATACGTTAGTAGTATATATATATATTTGTTTGGTCGACTGTTGGTGACATCTGTGTTTCACTTGGGAAATTTTGCGGGCCTAATTCTACCATCTTAGCGCATGTGTAAATCCCCAGTTCGACTGCGCCTTTTAGTGTCGTCTGTAATAGCATCGAACGCCGCTCATTTAACCTGTATAATTTATATGAACTTGCGTAGCATCACAACACAACACATGTCAAAACAATGTGCTCCCGGCTTGAATTGGATTTAAAAGCGAACCGTAATAAAAATAAATACTTTAATACCTTCGTAAGCGGCAACTTCTTAAACTAACTAACAATTTGCAGGTACCCCAAACGCAAACGGAAGCAGTAACGTCGAACGGCACGACATCCAACGGAATCTCCGTTCTAGCGACATCTGTTGGCCAGGGGTGGAAGCACGAACCGTTGCACGTACCCAATTCCCAAGAAGTGAACCCCACTCTGTACGAGGAATTGAAACTGGGACAAGACGGCGCCGGTTTCAAACGGCTCAAACCCTAGTATGAGGACAAACAGACAAAGTACGAATCGAAGTTCTAAAAGAAAGCGGGTACGAAAAAGGTGGATAAAAAAAAAAGAAAATAACGAAGAAACGAAAGATTATAATCACCCAAAAAAAAAACGTGCAAGTGTGCGAGTGCTGCTGCAATGTTCTTAGATTAATTTAAATAGGGAATTAAATGACGCAGAAACGGAATGCGAGAGAATACGGAATGTTTTTAAAATAAATTAATGTTTAAGGAGAAATAAATGTGATTTATACGTTAAAGGATAAAAAAAATTAAAAAAAGAGTATAAGAAATATGGAAAGATTGATGTATTATAAGTTTAAAGGACGCGCTTAATTTTAGTGGTAAGTATTGTAATGAAAGATGATACTCTCCATTAGTGTGATTATTATACGAGTAATGGTTTTTTATATTAAAAAGAAATGAGTGTGTAATAGGTATTAAAAAAAGAACTACCGTAGAATATTGTGGTGTTGATTAATGTTTTTAGATATTTTTAAATAAAAAAAAGGTATGTATATGTGAAATCTTATAAAAGCAGGACAAAAAATGAAGGAACATTCCATATCTGAGAAACAGAAATACATATATAAAAATGGATCTTTTTTTTTGGGTATTTGTTACTTTTATACAGGGTTTATTTAAATACTGTTCTAATCTAAATTTTCTACAAAAATAAAAGTTCTTTTAATTATATTTTGCTCCTTTTTGGTCGATCTTTCGTGGCGGTTTTTTTAGCGTGTCGTTGCTATGGCAACCAACTATTTTTTAAATAGTAACATATGTCTTTTCTGCTATTTTAGCAATCTACACATACTTATACATCGGCCCGTATAAAATATGTAATGGATTATATTCCTGGCTTCATCGTAAGGAACCCTTTCATCCTCTTCAACGTCGCCACTTTCATCATCATTTTCCTCAGGTTCTTTGACCGTTAAAGCTGATTTCTTCTTCACGCAAAAATTCATTTTCAAGGTTATCACTACAGTTTTTCAACCAATTATTTACATCTTCTGACTGCATTGTATCGTTACCAGATAATTTTTTAAGGTCTTGTAGAATATATTTGTTTCTTACCGCTACGTCTTCACCCTCTAAAACATCTGGATTCTCCACCACTTTTTCGATGTCTGACCAAAGTTTGCGCCAAGATTTTACGAAAGTACAAGAAGGCATTTCTTGAAAGGCTGCTGTTAACATGTAGATCACATCCTTAATGGTAATTTTTTGGACAATGTCTAGAAGGCCCTTATCTTCACTCTCTGAATGTTGCAATATTTCGGAAATACCGTTTTTTAGACTTTCAAGCACCCCTTGCTCCATAGGTTGCACTAATCTTGTCAGATTAGGGGGAAGATACATTATTTTTATCACAAGTCATTTTTTGGGGATGAGTTGGTGCATAATCCAAAAGTGGGACCGCCTTTGGAATTAACTCCGAATTAAACCATTCTGTAAACTAGTCTGAGCTCATCCAAGCTGATTTCTGAGATCTGTAATACGACGGATTCAAGTTTTTAAACGCACGTGGTTTAGCCGATTTACCAACGGCAAAGAGGGGCATTTTGTGAATCCCTGCTGCATTCGAACATACAGCTACTATTCTTCATCGGCGTTCAGCGTTCTTTGTTTTTCTTGAAACCAGCTGCCGATTTTTCATTACCGCCTGGAAAAGTTGTTTCCGGTAACATTTTAAAAATTAGGCCTGTTTCGTCCATATTATGTATTTGTTCAGGAGATAAGTGCTCTATTTCAATAATTTAACTGAACTAGATTTTTTGCAGCGGAAGTATCCTCGGACATTTTTTCTCCACTTATGTGGGCAAATTGAATTCCATGTCGCTTCTTCCCTCGATTAAGCCAGCCGTCACTTGCCACAAATTAGCCTCCACTTTCAATTTTTTTTGTGGATTTCCAAAGCTTTTTTCTTTTAAAATTGGACCACCAATCGGTGTACTTCTTCGACGTTCTCGAAGAAACCATATCCACAAGGCTTCATCCACGACCTCACAAATCGGCTCTTTTTTCTCGTACAACGGCTGGACAGATTTTTATCAGACTCCATTTTCGTACAAAAATCCTCGATGGAACGCAGGGCCGTCTTAAGCCAGGCGGGGGCCCTGGGAACTGGGATGCATTGGGCCCTCTCGAGAGAAATTTAAAATCGATTCCGCTGCTGTCACTAAGATTAGGGGGCTCCATTGATCGCGGGGCTCGGGGCTAGAGCCCAGTGCGCCCGCGCCTAAAGATGGGCCTGATGGAACGTCTGTCTCTTGGCCAGTCATTTACAGTGTTTTTACCAACATCGAGTTCGGCACAAATTTTCGCTACGGATTTATCATTATCAATCGAAACTACAACTCGCTTACGTTTTGCTCTCATTGTAAAGAAACACAACAACAATACCCCACGAACGCAAAAAGTAAACTGATCAAAAATAGGAAAAATAGTAATGCAGGACACACATGTATTTAGATTTATTTACTTTATATGTTACACTATTTTCTTGTAATGCACATTGATACTTCATATTCAGTTCACGAAAATAAAAAAAGAAACAAAAACCTCTTACAAGTGAATGGATGTGCGTGTTAAGAAGAATTCTACTGTACTTCTTGTTGTGTCCATTTTCAATGACCATATCCTACCATAATAAGAATATCAATTTTATCCTTTTCTGTTAAGTGAACCATTTTTAATACACTCAAATGTAACTAGCATAGCATACACAAAATTATCAACAGCGAAACTAATTGTCAAAAAATAACAATTGATAAACAATCGAAAATCACCAACAGGCAGGCGCTGGTAACGAAAATTTCGTTAGAAATGACTATTACATTAGAATTCGATTTTTCTCGGTAATGTCATCATGTGAACTCTCATACAATACAACTATTTGTACGTAGAAAAATATACTGATTCAGAAAATACTTTAAAAAAGATAGGTTACTATTTAAAAAATGTTGGTTGCTATAGCAACGACAACGTAAAAAACAAACACCTAGAAAACTCGACCAAAACATAGCAAAATAAAAGAATTAATTAAAAGAACTTTTATTTGAAGAAAAATTAGATTAAAACAGTATTTAAATAAATAATGGCATTATTCCATATTTTTTCCGGACCCTGTATAACAGACAAATAAGGGAGAGCTTTCTTTGTTTATAAAACAATAATAAAATGCTATAATATAACAGGTTCTAGTCATAATATGATTCACCATGTCATAACAACTTATCTTTATGCTCATGTATGTACCTACATACATATAATAAGTACAATTACATATTTATCTCTTATATTAACTTATATTACTACCTGATGCTCTCCTTAATGTTATTATGACTTACAGGCCATTCATATTATTTCTGTGTGCTACATGTTTAATTTGTTTAAAATATGTATACCCCATGTGAAACAGAGGAAAATGTATAGTGTAAATGTAATGATCCCAACAACTAAATACATAAAATACATACATACAATACACGTGTATACTATCAATGTACACGTTAACGTGCCTTTATTAACATAATAAAAGAAAAAAAAATATAGGTATATATACAAACAAATAAAAAAGAAAAATTGATATAATTATGTATATGAAAAGATATGTATAAATATATAATGTATTATATTGCGTAAGTAATTTTTAAAAGGTACATATTTGTTAGAAAAAGAGAAACATACATTCACTATTAACTGTAAATAAATTTAATACTTATGTAATTTGTAAAATAATAAATCACACACCACACCCCCCGAAGAACAAGTTAGTGGAAATAAATAAAGTTGTAAAAAAGAGGAAATATGTTTTTATTGCATGATACGTGTACCTACCTTGTTTGAATTAAATGTAGGTTGTCCGGTAGTGCATACGGCGAAGAGGATTCTGGAAAGGTAAGAGGATCAATTTACATCACCTTCATTGATTATATATTTTTTTCAATAATCGTAAAACTGCTTTCGGCTCTGATATAGTAATATTTAAAATAATTTTTAAATGGAATAAAAGCAAGGTGATTGAAAAAAGTATTTATTGAAAAAAAAAGATGTAACACATCCAATAAAAATACGAATAGTACTTTGGAATAAAAATGTTTCCACAATGTTTGTATTGCTACTTGATACAATGCATTGCAACAGTAACCGTTCTGCTGAGAATCTACTTTTTAGATTTAACTCTGTCATCTATGAGAGAATGCAAAAAGGGTTTCAGTATGTACCATAAGCACAGGTTCTACTTTATCTGATCTACCAAAAAACAACAAAAAAAGATTGTGATTTATATAAAGATATTTAAAAACTGAGATTTTTTATTTTACATTTTGCAAAATGTTTTCACATTTTAAAAATTTAAAATTAAGGCTTAAAAAAATATTTGAAGCAGAAGGATTTGGGCCAGTCTTAATTTTGGAATCGATAAAATAGTATCACTTTTAAACTATCATTTTCATATACAATGATGGCCATCAGAATAGAGCTACTCTGTGAGAAACAATTCTCACGAAAAAAATTAAAATAAAAATGAGACAAAAGCAAGCAGACTTGGATATATTTACTCTATTTTTCAACAATAAAACAAAAGATTTGTTAAATAAAACAATGCTTTTCAATAAAAAATGTCAGAAAATATTAGAAACTATTAGACATAAAAATAAAAAAACAAAAAAAAATAGAATACCCATAAGGTGGTAAGGTGGTGCAGAATATGAGTGAAGAACTCCGGATACGTATTACGGCAATTAAATTGCCATCCTCATCAGAATCTACGAAGGAAGTTAATGTTAGACGTCGCACTTTAGGAGATATGCACCATACAGAACCCCACTTGAATAACACAGTGTTATTCAAGTGGTGTTCTGTGTGATGCATATCTCCCAGAGTGCGACGTCTAACATTACCGTCCTTCGTAGATGATAAAACTTGAATTAACGTAGAATCTGAACTAGAGGGAGCAATGAGTTGAATTTCCATGACATACTAAGCATGTAGCGGTCATTATATTGTAAGAGTCTTACGGGATTCGGTAACCCAGAACTGTCTAACTTAAATTAACGTAGCATCTGAACTAGAGGGAGTAATGAGTTGAAATTTCCAGAACATACTAACCATGTACCGGTGATTACATTGCATAAATTTTACGCGATTCGGTAACTCAGAGCTGTCTAAAAAAATCAAATTCGCCCTATTTGGCTACAATTGATAAAACTTAAAAAAACAGTGTTATTTGGCAAAGAAAAATTCAAAATTGAAACTATTTTCCCCTATTATTGATAGGCTTACAGTGCATCTAAAACAGAACAGGAAAATTAGTCAACGCTTGAGTTTCTTATCTAGTATAAAAACTTTGAATTCCGAAGAGTTGAAAAATACGGCTATAACGGATTTTCTAAAATCTATTACAAGGACATTAGCGCAAAAGACTTCGAGATGGAATGTATGCACCTAAGAGAATATTTGAGAGATGCCCGAAATAGTGATAGTGAAGAGGCTATGAGTATTTCAGAACTATTATATAATCTTTCAAAATAAAGTAATATCGAAGACGAATATTGAAATAGCTATTAGAATATTTTTATGCACGATGGTCACTAACTGCACTGGAGAACGCTCCTTCTCAAAACTGAAAAGGATCAAAAGTGAATTGGGAAGTACAATCCTTCAAAAAAGCTTAAACAGTTTGTTGTCCATTGAAGGCGAGGTGCTTAAAGAAATAGACTTTGAAGAAGATGTCATTCGTGATTTTGCCACTCAAAAGTCTAGGAAAGTACCTCTTGTATCGGTATAGTTTTTTAAAGTAGGTATGTTTGTATTTGTTTGTAAATTTTCAAAAATAAATTATACATTAATGTTGTTCGTTCCTATTAATATCAATTCTAGTTTTCTCTCGAAAAGACCCAATCCATCCCAGTGCCAAGGACCCCTACTTATCTTAAGACTAGGATCAATAAACCTATCAAAATTGTAAAATTTTGGAAAAAGCAAAGCAAAATCGATGATCAATTCATCGAACAGAATTCGCTGTCTTAAATATTTTTGAAGTTCTTAGCTCATACCGTAGAGGACATTGTCGTAATACAGTTTTTTATTTCGATTCGCCTTAATCGGGACGGTCATCTGACGAATTATTATCTTACATCAACGGATTGCAAATTCTCTAAACTCACCGTTTAAAATCCAATCACATACGTCGTTGTAACACCTACTTGACATACGGTTTCCTTTGCCTGCGCTGTTTTTCATTTTGAAGTCTCTCAACGCTGTCTATTACGTATACGTTTCTGTTTGGTATTTAGTATTTATCTATCATACAAAGCGCATGTTAATGCGAAATGTGAATAAATAAAATACGCGTTATGTATACGCCACGTTCGAATTGCCGATTCCCATTCGAATAATGCCTTAATATATTCCAAATTCAAGTTGCCTGCGACACTTGTTGACTCGTTGCTGGTGGGATTGCGTTAACAGGTGCTTGGGTATCTATAGTCTGTTCGGAAGGGCGACGCAATATAGGTAACGATCGCCAGTGGCGTACCATTGTGGTGGGGTTTAATAAATTAATTGTAAAAAGTAGTTATAAATAATTACATGATCTGAATTTCACATTTGAAATATATTGCGTATATAAAGGTGAATATAGGTTAGGTTAATATGAAAATGTGGCAATTAGCTGTATGTAAGTGGGTCGATACCTTTATTAACTAAATTAAAAAGAAATTTAACATCAGCTTGATTTCGCCGTAGGTCGAGGGAAGTAATATTAAACATATTTACAAAAAGAAATTGCCTAAAGTCTTGAGATGAATAAACTTCTTGGTCTTTCAAGTACAAACACTTTAAAAACCGGCGTTGAACTAGCTCAAGGAGATATATGTACATAACATGTCTACCTGGGCGACCAGACAACTGTAGCATACTCTAGTTTGGACCTTACAAAAGCATAATAAAGTTAGATAAAATTAACCCGAAGCTTAAGAGCTTGATAGTCGGCTTAGCTCAGTGGTAAGAGCACTAGGCTTCTGTATCGGAAGTCGTCGGTTCGAATCCCGATTGCGGCGATGCGGTCGCAGCGAGGTACTCGATTTCCATCAATGTTGCGAAGTCGTAAATCAACACTACTGCCCTCTTACGGCGAGGGGAAGCAGTAACAAACCATACACACACATACAATACATACGGAGGATGTAACACAAAGGGTCAAATATTGCTAGCCCGAGTGTGTGCGGCCCCTCCAAGATCCAAATCCAAATCCAATCGTTACCGATTCGATTTTTCGCATGGAATATACACACAAAGTACGGTACGAGGTGAGATAATCGAAAGCAAAATACAATGGGTTCATGTTATAAATAATAACAATATTAAATTCTATTTGCGGTGTGATTGTATTCGTTGTAAATATATGGTTTTCACCTGATGCCACAAGTACGTTTATCGTTCGATGAAATTTTAATGGTGCATTATGTACGGGTATTATTGAAAAATTACTTCAAGTTAGCCTTAGGAGATTCAGACACGCACACCCGCCGTGCGCCAATTGTCGAGGATAGGGACAAGAGGAACAAAAGGCATTTTTATTTCGTAATGCTTGATATAATACATGACGAAAGTTTTATTGATGCATACAAAAGATTTATTTCATGGTCGACCCGATCTATGCGCACATATCCACTTGTAATTAATGGTTTCTTTTTGTGGTACATAAATATTCGATTTTTATTGTGTAAGTTTTTGATAATAAACGCAGTTGTTTTCGTACCGTAAAGTGGGGCTACTTTGTGACACATAGGGTTACATTGTGACAGGTCCCGTAAAAATCTCTTTCTTTTCTTTGGTTGGTTTTATAGCCAAACCGGACCTATTTTAAGGTTAAACCAGAAAACTAGAACACGTTCGCCACCTGTCACACATAGGCTTAAGTTTCTGTTCTAAACGCGCATATGGTTTGGGCTTGACTTAGTTGATAATGAATGAATGACAGTTCATGCGGAAACTTACTGTGGATGAAAGAGTTCTACACAGGATTTCTTATCAAATGTAAGTGTTTCCTGAAGTTAGACATTATTTTTGTGTTAATATGGCATTCTTTTAAGGACTTTATAATTTTGCTTTTATTAATAATCATGCGAATTGGAATTTCCAAACGACGCGAAAAAAAGAGCGTTATTCGATGTTCCTGAATTAGAGGATATTTTCGTTACTGCTTAACGTTTTTTTTATATTTAGAAAATTTTATATTAGATAATTTAAAGGTTTTTTTTTAATTGCTCCCAAGATTTCTATGTTTGCAAATCAATGTTCACTTTTAATTTTTGCGTATTTTTTATTGAAAACATGCATATTCCATGCTTAGAGATTTATAAGTTTTTTTCTGTAAAATCAGTGCAGAGGTTACTTTATGCCGTAAAGCCATTTTCCTTTGATTTC
>JARFOC010001250.1:0-36218 GCA_031763485.1 Osmoderma eremita | reverse complement strand
ACAAGTATTAATTAATTCGGGACGACACGTGTTTCGGGAATACGTGGATTCCCATTCTCAAGTCCGACACCGAATGCCATTCGGTGTCGGACTTGTGCGGGAGGAGTAATCCGAACAGTGTGTTTTCTGTTTATTGTACAAATGGAAACACTACAATTTCTACAAACTGTTTTATTATGAAAACAACCGACAAAATTTGACACCTAGTGCAAAATATTCTTTTCTATTACATTAATGCCTGGTTTCTATCGTAGAAAATATGCATGTATCTTCTTTTCATTAATTTCGCTCTGCTATTACAGAAGCAGAACAGTTTGAGCAATCCTTCGGCAAACTAGCAACACTGAAAATAAGTCCTTGCCCAATATAGACTACTTGGTTTATAATATGAAGTATTTATCTTATATCATAAGTAAATCAATTGCCTCTCGAAGGATTACAAGGGCTGTGCGGTGGTACTGCCACCACACAGCCTAATAGGTAAATGGGAAATTTTACATCCAAGAAATTGATTTAATAAACTGGATACATATTTCAGGAGCACCTGGGCCCACATTGCCAATCAAATCCCTAATTCATACTGTCTTAGCAATAGCTTCTTGTATGTATATATGTAACACAATATCTGACCTATCTGCAAATCCCAAACCAATGGAGAACCGTAGTTCCTCTACACATTAATGTGACAATGAAATATAATAGATAGTGTGGTTTCAAAGAAGTTGTAATGAGGAGATCCTAGGCTACTCAGACATTCCCGATTCGTATTCGTATCGTTATTGAAACCATTTTTTTAACAAACATTAGGTACTCATGTTTTCGAAATTAAAGTAAGTTCAGCATTAAAAGGCATGGTGACAACTTAACTATACAGAACAAACAAACTTTCAACAGTAGATATAAACTTATTAAATTTAAAATAAAAAATACTGTTACCACCCTGTTGAGTAAAGAACTCTGAATACTTATTTCGGCAACTAAGTTACCATCCTCAGCAGAAAACCACAAAGGAAAATAATGAATGTTATTAGTGGTGTTCTGTGAGGTGCATTTTTCCCAGAGTGCTACGTCGGATATTATTTTTCTTTGTGGTTTTCTGCTGAGGATGGCAACTTAGTTGCCGAAATAAGTATTCACAGTTCTTTACTCAACAAGGTGGTAAGGGTATTTTTTATTTTAAATTTATTTTAAGCAACCATATCTTATTATCTTATACAAACTTATTATTCAATTCAACTTTGAATTAAAACGAATTCAACTCACATAAAATGTATATTAGTTCCGAATCAAATCAAGCGCGCTTAACAGCTACCGGTCATTAATTACAACGTAATTATTATGGCTGCTATAACGACGGACAAGCATTTCGTCCAGCTGCTTACACACCTAGGAAATTAATGAGTAAAATGTGATTATAAACAGTTAATAACTACATTAACGTGTAGAGCATATCCGTCTAATATTAGACTACGAAATTAAAGCTAGCACGTTTATAGTCGGGACCGGCATGTAAATTATTAATTGAGTTTCTTTTAATATCAATTAATAGGTTCTCGTATCCATATAGAAAATTATGAAGCTTCAGTGCGTGTTACATTATCTGAATACTCCTTTTAATTCATTAAGCATTACTGGGCCATTAGCAAGACATGCATATTAGTTAGTAATTAATAGTGTGCGTGGGTATAATATTGAACAAGGCTTATTTGTATGTCTGTTATTAAGATTCATATCGCCTAAAAGAAAATTGCATGGGCCGAATTAATTACTACCTTACGGATAGCAAGGAATGCCATATTTGTATCCCTTGAATTAATAGTTGTTAATTAATTTGCTTGGATGGATTTATTAAGGAAATATATTCCTGTTTAGGGGCTCCCTTAATATCATGTACTACCTTATTGATACTTCCAATCATAAGATGATAACTAATTTAATGAATCTGATTTTGCTTATTATAGTCGTTATATTAATAAAGTTGCTATAGGTAAGGTGGTCTATTGTGTCTCCATAAAAAAGTAAGTTAAAAAATGACATAAATGCAATGATTCTATTAGTATTTTATATTATTATATAATATACTGATAGAATCTTTGCAAGCCACACAAATGCAAACATGGCATGACATACGTGTTCACTATTATACGATATTCGACAAGAATAATACAACTTAGAATAGAATATGTCCACTTTTGAATGAAATAGGTATACTATGCTGGATTTACCTAAATTTTGGAGAAAGTACATTTTTAGACACATCACATTACTTGGCATTTACTGTGACAGCTTATTATTAGACAACAATCAGAATTTAGTATTAAAATATGTACCTAATCTTAAGAGAACTCGATTCTTTGCAAGTTTACTCTCACTGGAAAAACCATTTGGTTGAAAAAGAAAAACCTACGTTCAAATACGGACAAACAAATATGGAACTTCAAATAAATGCATACATAGTTGGAACTTCGAAGCAAATGTTACAACATGTTTTATTGTACTAAAGAAATATTTATTTCAAACACAGTATTAAATTTTAAATGTTGATTTTGTTGCCTCAACTGAATGGGTTTTTCAATGTATTTCAATGCTTTTCTCACACATACATATTTGGTCTATTTCTGAGTTCCTTTCTACGGTGATGTAAAACTTCTGTACAATTCTAAATAGAAGTTCTCAGAAAACATAACTTTGTAGATATATAAACAGACAAATTTTCCCTATGGAACTGCTGATTATAAGATACAGATAGATACAAATATTGGTATGCCGAGAAATTGAACCTACACAAACAATTGTTTTCCCCAAATAAATGAAGTATGTATGTATGTGCATTCGATGATCGTGCATGTAAACGCATGGAAAATGTCTTGCCTTGTACTGACAACGATGTAACAAGAAAGAATAGATAAGCGCCAAAGAAGACATGCCTCTCAATTTACCAAACCTCTGCAAAAATGAAACCTGTATTCACAGTTGTAAGCTAATTATAGGAAATTTCAATAGTAGTTGATATTATATTCATTACTCATATTGCTTGCTTGCTATGGTGTGCTCTTAAGACACACTTCTTTCTATTCCCGCAGCTATCTGTCTCCTATTCTTTACTCTTAAATCTCCAAAATATCTCTCGGTGGTTTCGAATCATTTAGTACCTCTACGTCCTCCTTTACTTCGTCTCCCATATATACTGCATACTGATCGGTACTTTTCTGTCTGTTCTCTATTCTAGCAATCGGTAAACATGGCCCAACCATCCTATTCGTTGAATTTGAATGACCCCTGTTATTGATTATTCGTTATAGAAATCCATTAGTACTTTGGTAGTTCTTCTCCTGCCCTCTGTTCTAACTTCCAGAGCCTCTTTCTATTTTTGGTTGCTAAAATACTAATCGTCGTATAATGGTGTTGTAGGTTCTCACATTTGCATCATATATATAATTTGACTCAAACGCGTATTTGAATGCACCAATGCACCTTCAGAAATTTCGGTCTTGTCACCGGCATTGCTGTTAATTGTAGCAGCTGAAATTCTCCACTTTCTCAAATTTACATTCTATTCCATCATTGTTCTTGTACTTTATGTCATAAGATGTTGTCGTTTTTATATATATTTGGTTTTACTCTCAATGGTGCTTATTTTGTCTGTGCGTTTTAACCCTCTTCTAAGTAGCAGTAAAGTTTTTCTTAGTTCTTGGCCTCAGCGAAACCAAAGACGTTGGTTCCTGTAGTTGAATAATGTCTCATTTTTTCTGATTCTATCTCTAATAATTTTCTCAAGCAAAATATCAAATAGCGCCGCAGAAAGCGAGTTACAAATAAGAAATGATATTCTAATTTGTTTAAAAACATGGATAAAAAAAAGGAAAACTCTAAAAGGAAATATATTTTAAATATTCGCAATGTTACGAAAGATATAACACATCATTCAACTTGCCGTTACCTCATTACAGCAAGATCTGCTCTCTCTCTTCCAATCCTCCTTAACAAAAATAACAACCACTACACCAGCGAGATCACCAACAATTCTTTATTACCCTACTCCATATGGCACGCCTCTTCGTCTTCTTCTTCACTTCTTCCGCGCATATTATACTGCGACATCGGCGCGTTATTATGCCGCTTTGCAGATAACAACCGGCTTAATCACGAGAAATGAATTTCATCAGACAGTAAGGTAGGAACGGCAGACTGGCAATTAAGAGAGAAGGCGCGCCCGCAGCTTCGACGGTGACGTAAAAAGCTGGAAAGAATAGAAAAGACACCGAATGAAGTGTGGAAGATCTTGCGTCATGCTACATATGGATATCTTACGCGCGGACACGTAACTGCTGCACAGGTGAACGTCTCTACAAAAGGACCGCTCGCGCTCCCTCGACGTCCATAAATCACATTAAAATGTCCCCGACTCTAAAACTACCGGACAGCACTTATCATATTCAGGCAATTAAAAGCGAGCACATGTAAAACACGTACCTTTTCAGTAACTACACATTTGTTATTTAAAGAATAAAATTATGCGAAGATGTGGGCTTGAATTTTAATGCGGTTGATGTATTAATTATAGGAGGGAATGCCCTTGAGGACAACGGAAAGTATTTATGTATACATATATTCAAGAAATATTTGAATTCAGAGCACACTTTGTGTAAAAATATCTGCAAATAATATGACTGGAAACTGTCAAAATAAATGTAAAATAGCATCTAGGTAACGCACATAAAAAGAAGGCAAGGTAGGTTAAAGAAAACATGTGAAGGTACAACAGGAAAGTTGTTAGAACAGGGAAACATGGTAAAAGGCAAGGCCAATAGTAAAAGATAATGTACAGGTTACTGTATAGTAAGCGGACAATTATATGTTTTAGGACGGTTTTTAGTGTTGCATTTGATTTTTTAACGATGTTGTGATATGCCCCTTACGCCCTTCCATCTATACATTTTATTTGCGATAACAAGTGTTGGTTCTAATATCATGAAGTGATGCAAAGATTATGTGATGGATACGTGAACATTTATACCATAGGCGATTATCTAAAACGATCACAGGGAATATACGAGCAGTATCAGACAGGAACAAACAAAAACTGTTTTCTATGTAATGCGTGGACATAGAACCGTATTCAGGTTTAACGTAACGTGCTAGTATACTTTTCCCTTTCTCTTTAGACTTGCTTTCATCTTTGGTTTGGTTTGTTATATTTTTAACATAATATGTATTTTAGTTGTTGAGGTTAGTTGCAATGCTAATTTATTAATAAATTTATAGGTTCTGTGTTTAAAGAGGGAGTTGAACTCTTCAAATAATAATTTCTATATTTACCACTTATGTATCCCATCAGGATATACTAGTGATTTTATCTTTTTTAAGTTGGTACATATGGTCAGTTGCTTGTGATTCTCGCCGTTGTGACGTTTTAACATGGCGATCTCCTTAGATCATATATATTACATGGATACCGCTATGCTTCCCAAGAATGTTTCCAACATATCACAGACATCAAAAGATTGGCCACGCGTGAGTCACGGCACGAGAAACGCATGAAATTTAGCTTAAATTTGACATACTTCAGAAATAATACTAGCTCTGAGTAATATTTGTAGTTGTGTTTATATGCACGGAGTTAAGACATTATTGAAGATAGGGTAAAAATAGTTGGGTTCATTAAAATACTTTTAATAACCATAAAATATAAATGAGGTGGTTACTTATCCATGTTACAACCAATGGCATAGCACACGTTGTGCAATAGAAGCAATAAAATAACATTTGGTGGAAGATTGGTCGACATTTATTGTTGTTTATTTTAAAAGGTATGTTCAAAATTCTGACTAAACTTCCTTAACAATCGCACCTGACGATATATTTAAAATTGTGCAACATAAAATCTTGCAAATGTACTTTCTTTTAATTCGTTTATATAAAAAAATTAATATACTTGAAAGCTGGTTGTAGTGTGGTAAGAAAGTAATCAACGATCTTTGCTTACAATTTAATATTTTTATGTTAAATAATTTGCATTTCTAAAATAATTAGATAAATGTTTCAGCATGTCTTGGAGTGATTTGATTTTATGTTGTAACGTCCTCTTCAGTACATTCAAACTCCTGATCCTCTTGCGTTGCATAAGGACAATGTCTTTGATGTAATGAAAGTTTCTTCTTTCGTGCTTAGGAGATGGAAAATTTTCTTCACTCAAATCACAAATGTAACGGGGATGTTTTTCACCAGCTGCTAAACCACTAAAACGTATTACAAATAGCGTTGGAGATAAGTAAAAAAATATTAATTGTAGCATTAAATTGTGCTGTGAATAGCATTTTTCTATTCACGGACACAATCGGGTGGGGTGGGGTATGCGTTTGGCACTTACACTTATAGCTTGTATAAGTGGCACATAATTTTAAACAATTTTTGTCAATGATTGAAATTGTATGTATGTTCTATAAAAATATATTGAACAAGTTAGGTTTTATATTACTTAAGTCACCCATACCCGACTTGAAATTATGTTATAAAATACAAAATAGGATACGGTGGCTTAAAATAGAAAAAAATAAAAAATACCCTTACCAGCTCGATGAGTGAAGAACTCCTGGATACGTAGTGCGGCAACTAAGTTGCCATCCTCAGCAGAAACTACGAAGGAAGATAATGTTAGACGTCGCACTCTGGGAGATTTGCACCACACAGAAGACCACATGAATAACACTACCTTCCGACTTATAATCTAAGTCTATATATCTAAATGGTGTAGGAAAAATGGTGTACCTTGTGATGCTAGGCATTTTATAAGTTTCTAGACTTGGTACGGCAAAAGAATGCAAAACTGTTATGGACCAATACGTTTCGTCGTAATCATCATCTTTAAAATGATGTGAGCACACAGTGGATTTTCGTTTTACATCACTTGCGGTCATGTTGCAGGAGTTTAACCAGCTAAGTATGTAGACTTCGTTTAGTGGGAACTTAAAATATTAACCCAAAATGAATGTCTATAAACATGACATTTCTACAACTCTTCTTAACCACCTGCTTTCTGTGGGCCATCATATACGATACACGTTCTACGCATTGCTAATTTAAAGTTCTTCAAAGTAAAAAATAAATATAACAATAAATAATTTTAAAATGTCAACCAATAAAACAGAAACAGCATAACCGTAAAACGTAAATAACAATACAACACAATTCTCTCACTGCACAGAAGAGATAAATAGCTAGCTCATAGGCATTTATAGACAACAGCTGATATTGACAGTAATGACAATCACCCTAATCAATTGTGAAATCGCATACGTCGCATATTAAATCGCACGAATTGCATAGTTGTTTCCGTTTTCGGTTACACGAGTTGTCAGATAAGGGATAGCTGCATGTAATGTTCATAAGCAAGAAAGTAATAGCTCGAAAATCGTACGTTGTACATGTTGGAAACAGTAACGTACATAGTCTGATATGGTGATAACGGTATCCATGTAATATATATGATCTAAGGCGATCTCTGTTAGAACTGAATCACATATGTTGGTTTCTTCGTGAAAATATGTGCGAATCTCACAGCGAAATCGGTTTTTAAAGGTTTGTCCTTTGAAATATGTACTTGTGTTATACTTTTTTAACTTTTCGTCGAATTTAATTTTATACACAACATACAAGTATAGCTGTTCAGTATTTTGTACTTCTCCTTAAACGTTAATGTCCTTATAGTTTGTTAGTCTTGATAATGGTTTCAAATAAAACCGAAAGCTCGAGAAATACAATAAAGCTGTGTTTTGATTGCCCCGGCCGCATCTCCCAATAATTTGAATTTCGAACTCTAACCAGTACAGCCGATACTGTCCACCACTGTAATATACTATGTTTCTCTTATCCTTCTACGATTCATTATAAAGATATATTATGATCAAGATTAAAAATGTGCGGTTAAACTAATCTTTTGCACCATAATTCTGGCAATTTGTTACCAATAAGGTGCAGGCTTAAGAACAAATCCGTTCAACGGATATCAGTGGCTAAAGGAGCAGAACCTCTATTTCTAAAGTGGGTTACTAAGTCCGGGAGCTGTATACATTAAAGTATCTGATTTTAGAAGATAATAGACTAAAAATTAGTTTCTTTCGTTATAAGATAACATAACATTGTCAATACTACTTTAAAAGCAGTTGCTCCGAACGAATTTATATCAGTTCAATTTGTTTTAATTGGTAAATTCAAAAATAATGCCAATAAAGTTTACAAGTATATGAATTCTCAATGTATTTTCCTGATTTACTAAATAATAACAATTTATTAAATACGTATGCCACTCAAAACCAATTTAAACGAGTATTACAATCGCCAGATGAATGGAATTAAAGCGACTTGAACATTTAAAATTATAATTTGAAACAGTAGTTATATTTCGCTCCATTCTTATGGTTCGGTTTCGTAGCTCTACTAAGTATAGTTTCGCCATCTGTGCTTTAGCAGCGCAACTATCGGAACTAGTGAAAGAAACACTGGCACATATTTTCCTGTTGGTACAAGCGACATTATAGGAAATAAACATGGTCTATTTAAATCTATACGCGCGGTTAGCAACTGTAACACGCCACATAAATTTTAACTCAACGAAGATTATTAAATATTATTTGTAAATCAAAGTTGTATGTATATACAGATCCAGTGAAAGACTTTAAACAAGATACATGTCTTAAAAAAAGTGTTTTGCATAATCGCATCAACTGCATATGATCACAAAATTTCAACCAAATCAATTATTTCGGATTACACTATCTTGCATCTTGCTAACGAGCATGATCTAAAACATTAAATTTAAATTCACGTCCTCAGGATAAATAATCACATCAATTAAATTCACAAGGTGCAATATCGTCCATAAATAAACGTTCGAAGAATAAAAAACGATATGACATTTATTCAGACATGCAATGTTTATGTGTGTGTGTGCCTTGGAATGTTTCCTTCTCCGTTCTACCTGACGCATTCGGCCACTTTTAGGCACGTCCCGAGTCTCACCTGATAAACTCGCACCCCTTATCTTAAATACTTATCGAAATTTAACGATTACGCTGCGAGCTAAACAACATATGGGTTATTTTTATAGCTCTGTTACCTGTCAAAGTTCGTCCGCTCTCGTCTGCAATCTGACCCTTGACTCCGGCCGCACGTGTCCCTTAAATTAAATTTCGAAATTAAAAAGCTCCGAGAATGGTGTCTCACTTTCGTGTCCCAGATTTGATTTTCCTTTTGTTTTTATAAAAGTAATGGAATTGTAGATTGAATCTTGCGCAAGGGTAACAATACATAAACATCTGGTAGTATCTGGTTTGACAATGTTATTTATAACCGACATGTTTTATTTAATAAAATTATTTAGATATCCGATTAAGGTTGTGACTCTATTCAATAGGACTATCATCTAGATTAACCAAGAAATTAATGCTGGTACAACTTGTGCTACTGAGTCGTACTTGATTTTACGATATTTACAAGTTTACGTTCTTGAATTTGGATAATGACTACATGCAAATGATACTGTCACTGTAATACCTATATTGATTGCACCATCACTGAAAACAATATTTGACTATTGGAATATACGTACAATGAGTGTAAATACAATTTCATCACGCCTTTTGCTTCAGAAACACTATGGAGTTTATTTTCTCATCACCTCAATATCAGCCCTTCTGGCTCCTGGACTCATTATCATGGTACATCTCCAAAGATTTAAGATTCAGCGTAAAAGTTTCTGTTTAATATATTGGTCCTCATTTCACAATAAATTTTGGGTGACGAGTGATCCTATATATTGTATTGATCATAATGCCTCACAGTTCTTGCAATCTTTACTAATCATGGACCCATAAGATATGATCCTCTTATGGCATTCGATGCATTTCCATCAAGAGAATTTGCGCGACATTTCTAGATCAATTGTCTCCTGTTACCAGTAACTTGAAAACACATAGCACATCTTCCTATTCATTTCACCAGTCTTCCCATATATACGCTAAAATATAATTTATAACGAAAAGGACCTGTAGAATACCACAGAGATTTGCGTTTCGCTTTTTATCTGGATAGGTCGCGGATGTAGATCTATCAAAGATCATTTTCAAAATACTACATAGCTCTTACACAAACACCAGAAGGAAACACATTACAAATCTTCTAAATGCGAATTGCGAAATGGAATTCTGACAAGCATCTACACAGGGCGAATCAGAACTATGTTCACTCTAGCATGTACATAAAAACAGAGATCAGTGCTTGAAACACAGTAATGTTCATGCATACGAGAGTCGTCACTGTAACAATCTGTATCTACCCGCCCATCATTTAGATGCTTATGCTAGGGGTCTCCAATATTTAGGCAGAAAACTTTACAACAAATTTCCATCTCATTTTAAGGAATGCATTAAATTTAAACAGTCAGGGAATTTTTAATTAGTAACTGTTATTATTCCATTGATAAATTTTTTCTATGATCCGGTTTAATATATTTGTCGTTCTAACTGCTCGTTTCTGTATTTGTGTATTATTATTTTACTTATTTAAGTTTACGTTTAAGTCTAAGTTTATTTAGGTTTTCCTTAGTTTCAGGTTTATATTTGCTTCTATACAGGCGCCTTAGTTTATTTTAGTTCATTTTTGTCTTTTTCACTCTGTCTTGAATGATTCTATTGTCTTTGGCACCTTTGAATCAATAAACGTTACTAGCTTACTTACTTACTTACTAATTACTAATCTCACTGTTCGTAATGCTTATTACAAACTGATAAATAATAATTTAAGTTATATTGCTTTAAAAGTGCATGACTTTGACGAATGTCTCAATAATGAAATTTGAAAGAAAACGAATGGGTTCTAGAATAATTATCAATAAGAAAAGTTTTATGTTCCAAATCAAACAATTTAGAATCTTAGGAATATAACAGTTATTATAATTTGATTTGACACTTAATTGAAAGTGATAAAATATGTGTTACCAAGTATGTTGTGATATTCAAAGCTTACTGTAGCTATATATTTAAATTGATTACTCTGTATTTAATGCAAGCCATTGTTTTTTTCCTTCATTATTTTCAGTACACAAGGAAACCGTTGCTCCTGCGACAGTTTTCTGTTCCAGTTATAGTCCTGTAAGATTTGGTACCCTGATGTACAATTTTCTGGAAATCGATATTCTTTATTCCAGCGGACTTCATATCTTTATATTTTCGCTCATATTTTTTACCTTGGATAATTCTGATATTAATTTTCTAAATATCAAGAAATTAAACTCGATTTGTAGAGGATGAAGGAGACTGGAGAAGGAGTCTCAAGTAGTAGTCTGAATACATTGCACTGTCCTGAGCTAAATATTGTTTTCTCAACAATTGCTATTGCTCTAGTTAATTATACAAAAACAATATTTTGAAAATCAAGAATTTTCGCTGCTATTTGTTATGATATGGGTAATCAACATGTACCATTATTGTTTCATTTTTCATCCAGATGGTTGTCGTACGGTATGGTGTCAAATCGCGTCTGTAAGCTTGGAAATGAATGAGCGATATTCTTGATGAAGGAGGCATACAAGCAGGCGGAAGGATCCTTACGACATATTCGAAAATCTTAATTCACCTAATATGCAATTTCAGGGAAATAATACAGGTATATTGTATTTAAGTCAAAGTTTTTTCTAAGAATGTGTAGTTATGGATGCACAAATTTAAAGGAAACTTGTCTGAAGAAAGATGTTGCCCATGATGGGCGAATTTATCAAAGTTACTTGCCAGAACAGAATCATAAAGAGGTATTGCCAAAGAAAATGGAGGGACGTTTAGAAAATTTCGGCCCTAATTTCCGCAAATACTTTCTTAGATATTAAATCGTATGACCAGAAACAGGTAATATCCATTTGAAAGTACACCTACTGGATTACTGTTGCAAGATGAAAGAGAACTGATAGATCATTCTTCAAGTAGTGCAGAAAAATTATTCTCTGTTAAGTACTTAACAAATATCTGAAGTGAACCGTCATTTACTTGTTCTTTTATTAAGCAAAAGCCTTTCGGTTATGTTTCTACTGCTTATTTTTGCGCAACCGGTTTCTCCGCGGTGGCTGCTTTAAAGTCTAGATACAGAAACCTATAATAACTTCAAAAGAGATTTGAGTCTATAGTTAGAATATAAAACCAAATCTAGATAGGATGTGCACTTCAAGGTAGGCACATAGTGTTCAATAGATCTATGCCTTACTGTTAGTTAGAAATGCTTTATTGTTACTGAACTTGTCTAGCTTTCTTTTTGATTATATGTGTGCAGATTTGAAATGAAATTCGAAGTAATTATTACTGATGCATTATCTCGTCCAATTATTTGACGCCTCCTTTGTAAAACTCCAGCGCTTCACAATTCCAAACCCGCCGTTATTCCTTGCCTTAAGTTAATTGATAGAAACTTCTTCTTTGGCCATAGCCCATAATCGGAAATCGATCAGGGGTGTAGGAAGGCCATGCAAAATATTTATAATTTCTTACACCACAAATTTCTAGGAAGATAATGGCTTTTGCAATGGTTTTCCTGCACCTCTGATCTAAAATGTTGCGACTTCTGGTTTCGGTATATTAGCAAAGGAAAAGGAAGCAGATACATATCCTAAACTATTCAATACTGTCGTTTTATTAATATACAAATTTAATCTAATCATTTATTTGAACCAAAAATTTCATTTACATGGCAGTCTTTCCTCACATATCAGCCAGTCCCTATTCCTTTATTCTCTAGAAATGTATCAAATCGGCTGAAACCTTACCAACTTCAACTCGGTATCATTTAAACTTCAAATCCGGCTCGCAATCAGTGTAGCGCGCTAATCCGGCGCATTCAAATTTCATTCCGGGGCGGCAGTCCTCGCCGTTCCATAATTCGCACCCAATCTGAACACGAGCCATTTCATCTCTCATTTCCGGCCGATGAAGATGCATATTCATAAGGCGAGGCGGGCGGGAATGGAGCGATTCTCGGTTAGTTAGTGGGTTAATTTCCCTTGTGATACACATTACGGGGCACCAGAGGCGGCTGACGGCCACCCCGCACGCCTAGATGGCTGGTTCCTCTGCACCCCTCTCGCCTCCGTCGGAGCCTTACGCGCGAACCGGCGTGAATTGGAACACGTATTCGATCCTAATTAGATCTTGTGTCTGGCTCTTCGACGGGTCTCTTCGCGGGTCATTTTAAATTCGAAATGACGTTTGCCACTGCCGTCCAATCCGCAAATTATTTTCTGATGTAATCTTGGAGGGTAGATCTGGCATCGTTTTTTTCACATTATCGTTATTAAGTTAGAGCGGTAGATATTAAAGACAATATTTAAGAACAGCAATACATAAAATCAATATAATGGCCCTATCAAGATAAACATCAACCAATCCAGTAACATACAAGAAGGTACCATATAGAAAGGATTTTGGAGAAAAGGGTGCTGAAAACTATTTTGTATCGTGTGATACGTAGATTTATATGACATCGGGCAGTAGTAAGTATCCTTTTGGAGACTCGAGAAAATTGGTATAACCGTTAGGAGGTAAACACCAAAATTCTAACAACAGTTCACACCGTTATCAACGAGGCATAGTGTTGACACCTTCACGTTTCGAATGGTTTCAATTTTCTTCAATTTTCCAAACTTAAAATAAACATTTTGAAGAGAGCTCCAATGATGATTCTAGGCACGTGATTCGGGAGTTCACGTATTCCGGAAACACGTGCCTCGAATTAATAAATCTATCGGGAGGTGGGGAGTGATCGGATTTAGTATATTTACTGAACCAAACACGAGAATGTATGTAAGAATGTTCAAAGATATCTATTACCTATATGTAAATTAATATTTTTTTTCTAATTTAGTGCTGCAATAACACTATAAGCGAATCGACAGCGCAAATATAGTCAATAAATATCAAATAATCATAAACGGTACAACAACAAATTTTATTTTAAATTATATTTTGCCCTACTCTTCTTCTTGGTCTTCAAAAAGAACCGTGTTGGTCTTTGTTCCCTGCTGAAACAGGGTTGAAACTTTTCTAAAACAATGAAAGTTAGTTATAAATCTATATTAGGATCACAGCTATTCAAAATCACAGGAGCTTGTAATGAAAGGACTTTGGCATCTCAAACAGAAATATGTACTCCAAAAAATACTATAAATAGACTTAAATATCTGTTTGCAATCTTCTGGTATGTTGCCTTGTTGACTCAACCTTTACATTTACTTATATTCTTTTAAATCACTTGTAATTTTTTAGATTGTATTTGATATTATTTAATAATAATACAATACTAACTCGTTATTTTTTGTACTTTTTGTTTTTTTTTCTAAGAAAGAGCGAGTTCCCATGATATTGTGGTAAAAAAATGATCCTACATACTGCCCGACTTCAAATTTCGTTTTCAATGTAAATATAATAAATTAACTATACAACAGTGTCCAATTGTATAATTTAATTTCTTGAAATTTGTTCCTGGTCATCTTCTTGCTCACTAGGGAGATTACTAACACTATTTTGCTCAATTGGTAACACACACAATTTGGTCGTTTTATTACTGCGAACTACAGTTATAGTTGCTCGAAGTCCACCATATTTGCCTGGATGAAGTTCAACTAATCGTCCTTCCATCTAGCTGGCAGCGTGTTATCTTCCGTGATGGGTACCAGTTGCTCATCTTGAGATTGCCAATTGCTATCGTCCTCTAACTTGAAGCACGGAAATATTCTTTTTAGCATTTGTACCAGAAATGTCTAACCATTGATCGCAAATTTTGGAGATGTTTGATGCGAGGATGGGGAACGATAGGTAAAGATCTTCCAGTAAGGAAGTGTGCAGGTGTTAACAGGTCATTGTCGTTTCGGTCGTCATTCATTGGTGTAGGAGGTTTTGAATTAACCATTGATTCTATAAAATTTGTTCACCAATTGAGCATAAACATGATATGTTTGAATCAAGCAAGGGGTGCAGTCATGGATTGCAAAAAGTAATAATTGTACAGGAGGATTAAACAAGATACTAGGAGCAAAGATGTATCCAGAAATACAAAACTTAGGACTTATAGGAGTGTGCTAAGACCAACACTAACCTACGGTTGTAAAACATGGGTTATGAATCTTGAGAACAATACTTGGAGGAAAACATACAGAGCTAAGATGGGAAAGAAGAATGAATGCAGAATTATACGAACTATATGGAGGAAAGTCAGTGGGGGAGTTTGTTAAGAGTAGAAGAGGGCATCTGGAAAGAATGGATGACTGTCGAAGTGTTAAAGGTGTGGCCGAGAAAATACCGGAAGGAAGAAAGAAGAAGGGAAGACCGAGGAAAAGATGGATACAAGCAGTGGAGGAGGACCTGGCAGGGAAACAGATTTGAGGTTGGAGGGAGCTAGCAAGAAACAGAAAGAAGTGGAAAGAAATCACACATCTCAAGGCTTAGATGGGCTGTATAAGCTGACTATATATGCACTCATGGATTGTTTCCTAAATTTCAAATTTTTATTTTAACTTTGTTAATAAATTAAAAAACTAAACACTGTGCAGCAGTTAGAAGCGAATAAATTATTAGTAGAAAGAAGGAGCTCATGATTGATTTTTGATTAAATTGTTAAATAGTGTATTTATATCTCCTAAATATCGCTTGCAACCCAAAAGCTTATGATTGATGTCTCCTTCTTCTTGATATAATTTACAAAAAGCTAACTCCAGCACCCAATTCGATGTAGATCTTTTTCTCATTGGGCAATCGCCAATAATAATATAATATGCATTGAGGCACATAACTGTGATCGGTGTATGGATCCGATCATAGATATAGAATAGATGTTTATTCAATTTTACTGAGGACATTTCCTAGAAGGCAACAATTGCAAAATGCCACATGCTTAAGGTGCATTCTTTGTGTGAATCACAAAGGTAAATTTTGCTGTCTCATCGAAAAGTAAAATTCCTTAAGAGTAGCTATTATCACATCATCTACATACACACATTAAAAGGCATCCCCAACTGTTTCTAAATGTTTCATACATGATGTGAGTCTATTAAATACACGCAGGATTTGCATTGAGACTAATTTGCATGCCCGAAAATTACATTAATTTGAATAAACGTACAGACAGAAGAGGGCCCAGTACCGCCTGTATATCGCCATTCGGCATAATTGGACGTGCCCGTATTATTCACGAATTCATATTTGACGTGTATTAACAAGAGCCTAATGAACGATCTAGCAACAATAGGAGCCGGTCACGTTCGTAATTAACAAAGGGCCGACACTACCCGTCATCTCTCTCCAACCCCCATCGCGATTGTTCGCGTCCGTGTCCCGGCCGGAATAATGTTTCGACCGCAATTGTTCAAAGTTCAGCGCAAATGAACATTTGCATATATAATTATCCGCTGTGCATCAAAGGGAACCTTCGAACTGGGCCCGCGAGGCGCAAAAAAACACTTATTGTATTTAACCCGTAGGTAGTGGTACTATAGCTTTTACGTTCTTCGCCGTTTAGGGGAACGCTGGCGGTTACCACTAATAGCTCCGTGGTACTCCAGAAATGATCGGTAAACGTATTCCGTGTAGTCTCACGATAATGTACTAGCTATCACATAAACTCTTCAAACATATGTTTAATTCTAAGATGGTTTACCGGAGGTATTCATATTTAATGAGGTTAAATGGGCTTAATTCTAGGTTTACCTTAAGTGAACGGTAACCCGAGATTGAAAAATTGGTTTGTAATAAACACTTTGGCTTTGCTATTGGTATTCGTCTTTAAATATGAGTGTGCGCTCTTTATATAGGCCTTTGACACGGCAATGTAGTTTAATATGACACCACAACTGAAGGCAGATGAAGTATTGTTTAAATGTACACATGTATAGATATCTAATTTTTGAAATGACAGTTTTGAAATTCCAAATTGTAATAAAAATCCCCATTAATTATATTTGATTGAAAATGTTTAGGCCATCATACCAATTAAAATTCATTTATAGTCTGTAGATACACTGTTTTGGTCTAATATATTTTAGAATAAAATACCAGAACGAACTAGAAAAATACAAGAAACACGGAGAAACGCAACAAAACTTAGAAGAAAGATGGAAACAATATAAAACCAGTTTTAAAAAGGCAGCCCAAAAAAGGTTGCGGAGTAAATAAAATAGAAAATAAGGCTATGAAAATAACGGCATGGTGGACAAAAGAAATACTAGCAGCCGTTAAGGAAAAGAAAAAAAAAGTGGCAGGATTACCTAACCAAAAAAATACCGAAATGCTATGATAAATATTAACTGGAAAGAACAAGAGTCAAGAATCCAATTAAAATAAATAAAGAAAAGACATGGAGAGGGTTCGGTCATAAACTCACGGAAAGTTACTATGAAAATCAGAAGCTCTTACAACACCTAAAACAAATAAGAAAGCCCAAAGTGAACATGATACAAAACATAAAAGATAAAAACGGAAAAATTCTGTTAAATGAGTTTCCATAATGGTGGAAAGATGGAAAGAGTACTTTAAAGACCTATTGGAGGAAACTGGAAACGAGGGAGTGCAAGAGCAAGAAGACTAGGTAGGAGGAAATAGAAGGGGAAGACAATAGAAAGAACAGAGAATGTAAGAAATTGCGGAAAATGAATTAAATGACGCCGTAAAGAAAATGAAACTGGGAAGAGCGGCAGGACACCATGAACTGATAGAAGAAATGATAAAATATTCAAGTGTAACAGAAAAAACCAACTTCTCAAAATCTTAAACAAAGTACTAAAAGAAGAAAACGTACTGAAGGACTGGAGAGTGGGTATTATTGCATCTGTATGTAAAAAAAGACGACCATAGAGAAGGTAATAATTATAGGAGAATTACTTTAGGGAGTAATGCCGCTAAAGAATTCAGGAAAACAGATTTAGAAAAGAATTGGAACCGGGTATAGAAGAGAGCCGGAGTTTATTTAGAAGAAGAACAAGCGACCAGATTTTTATTATGAGACAAATATGGGAGAAAGCTGCTAAAATGGGAAAACCAATATAAACATATTTTATAGACATGGGAAAGGCTTTCGATTGTGTCCAAAGGAAAGATATATGGAGGATATTAGAGAAAAAGGTTTAGTAATAATAACAATAATAATAGTTTATTCATCTCGCAGACCATACAGGTACAAGATAAGGTCAACAAACATTAATAAGAGCAATAAACATAAATAAATTAAGTACAAATTCCTTGTGTGCCAAAGAAAAATGAAACAATAATATAAATCAACATTAAGTTACAAAATTACGTTTTTATAAACTTAACTAAACTAAGTATAAACAAAATCATAAAATTCATTTAAATTGTAAAAAACATTATTTTGAAGAAATGGTAAAAGTTGTTTTTTAAATCCAGAAATACTGCTTGTATCAATAATTAACGCAGGTAAGTTATTATAGATTTTAATACCCATATAAGTAGGTGATCTCTCAAAAGTAGATAAATTATGTACTGGAAAACATAACGCGTCCTTATTTCTGGTGTCATATAAATGAAAATTACTATTCTTCTCAAAAGTAGCTAAGTTAATTTTTACATACATCGCAATTTCAAAAATATATACAGGCGGAAGAGTAAGTATACGCTAAAGAACTGAAGCAAGCTCGACGGGAAGTACGTCTGTAGGTACAGAGAACTATATAAGGGTTAGAAATGAAAAATCGACAAATTTCACCAGCACAACACGTCTGAGACAAGGATGCATATTGAGCCCATTACTATTTACTTTTGTTCCTAGTTAAAAAATGTAGCCCAAAACTGAAGACCTATAGGTAGGATACCGGAGGATGATTTTAATAACACTAACGGAACTACGCTACGCAGACGACTTAATGATTTTGGGAGAATCAGAAAAACAGCTACAGCACAATTTAAATCTAAAACTATGATAATAGGGAGAAATGAATAAAAACGCAATATAAAAATTGACGGGGAACAATCAGAACAGGTACAACACAAACAACAATTACAAGTATTTAGGAGTGGTAATAAATAATAAAGGAAATTTTGATGATGAAATTAATGAAAGAATATCAAAAACGGATAGCCTTTTCAATAAAAACAAATATTCCTGGTAAAAAGAAGTTCCCACTCAGATAAAAATCGAAATTAAAAAAAAATTATGAAGCCAACGCTAACATATGGAAGTGAATTGTGGACAACAAACACGAGACCAAAAAGCAGATTAGTAAGTGTTGAAATGAGGTTCCTAAGAAAAATTGAAGGGAAAACAAGAAGGGATAAAATTAGGAACGAAACTTTTTGGAAAAGTCTAAAGATCGACCACGTTCAAACAACTATAGAACAGTCACATCTGCGGTGGCTTGGACATGTAATGAGAATGAGGGAAGAAAGGTTGTTGAAACAAGTATACGAAGCGGAGGATATTGGAAGGTGGAAGAGAGAGAAGTTGCGGAAAGGAGAGGAGAAAATGGGAGGAAGTGAAACAGAAAGCAGAAGATAGGGAACAATGGAGTGAGATATGTAAGAAACACACACCGAAACCCATCTCCAACATAGCTTTACACAGAAAGGTAGAAAAACTCAGGACTAAGCAAGTAAGTAAAGATATTTTAGTTTTTTCAAGAGTGGTCAATTTGAACTTTCATATTAAAGGGAAAATACTATAACGTTTATCTGTCAAATGCAAACGCAGTCAATTAAATATTAAAGGTTTTAAATTAAATTTATGGTATGGTTTTGAGGTTATATACTATGTTTCTTAAAGCATGGAAAATATAGTACTTAATGGTTAGTATAGACAATGTGAAAGCGTGGAAATAGTACCATTGATAATCTTGATAATTTCTAATGAACAAAATACATATTTCATAGCCAGATAAAATGACTACCAAAATAATTACTCAATTTAAAGATGTAATTAATTTTCCCTCCCATCCCTCTGATATTCCCGATTAATCTCCTTTGTTTATTTATCATTAAGCTCATTCATCATGATCGTATCTTGTCAGCATTCTACTCGAACAGTAGCCGGTAAATAATTCGAAACAAATTCCGGTAATGTAAAAGAACCGGTACCGGGATTCTTATTAAATTGAAACTCCACTTATTAAAATCTAAATTATGCATCTTCATTTCGCGAGATCGTATCGGGCCGAAATGAATGCCACCAACTCGGTGGAGGTAGTAAGACAGAGACGGATAGAAATGAAGCAATTACCATAATACCGATATAGCGTTGCGAGGAGGACAACGCAGTGTCATCATTAACGTGAGAGAGCAATGAATATTTAAACAAAAGAAAAACTTCGCAAACGTCGCAGGACTTCTCCTTCTTCCGCTGTTTCGTCTTGCACGATGAAAAGTCTGGCGCATCAGGAGCACACCGACGTCGCTAACAACAGTCGTTAGCTAACAATCGCACGACGACCCAAAAAATCCCGAATCTCCCCTGTGAATTAAAGTAATTTCAAATTCGATTCCGCCGCTAGAGGGACAGATAGATGAGTGGTCCATTGGAACAATTCGTTTCAGCGTTGATTTGTCGCGCGAATCTCGCAGAATTTATCTGTCCTGCCGCACAACAACCTTAGCTCGGCTTAGCTATTCAAATCTCGCTTCGATTGCAGTCGAGCAGAGGATTTCTTCGCCTATCCGCGAACGCTCGTCCGTCGAGATAGCAAACAGCCCACGCCTGGGCTGTTCCCTCCTTATATATATATATACATAGATGTATATAGCTATTCCAATTGTAAAATCTAAATTCTACTTTGCATTCCCTTCTACCGCACTTTGATTGTGAACGTCAGGGAAAATAGTAACTCTGAGTGGATCCTACCGCTTCGAATATTCCCTATATATTCTAACAGTGTCGTGACTGCATACGATGTGGTTTTTAATAACATGATGTTCCCAAAGTATGTGAATTTAATGTCTAAATTTGGTTAATTAAAGTTGCATTGAATTATATGATCACAAAACTGCATTAATTTTCGTGATAATATTGCAATTACTGGGTTTTTTAAAAGCTGTCAAGTGCTCTTCCTGTATCCCAGCGAGAGCGTGCAAAGGAAAATTTAATCCTGTATTACCGGCCGCAAAAAACTTACATATTTATGTCGTAATTACTGTTATAGAGCACTGTACATCATTTAATCTTCAGTACCTTGAATTCCGAAGGAATTTATGGCAAACAACACTGGTCAACAAAATTTCAAATTTATTTTGTCCCACGAGGTAAAGTGGGTGAACTTGGTAGTACTTTTTACACTTATTTCATTTCTGTTTTCAGAATTTCTCTATCAGGCAGGGTTACAGAGTGACAAAGCAATGGAATTTTGTAAAAGTATATATTAAAATATGTGTTTAAATCATGAAAAGAATGACGTACAAAGTGATATATTTACTTGAAAAATGTGCTGATGTATGACTTTCGGCTGTACATTGCTTCAAAAGCATGCCTCTTCAGCGTCCAGCAAAAGTCTGCCAACATGGCAGAGCTTCATTTGCCTTGGTCTCATCAGCACTTTCATCGTCGCTTAGTGTCATGTTTTGTGGAGGTTTAGGCACAGGTAATTCCGGACTGTTAGGTACTGGTATCAGTGCAGATGGGATATTAGGATATTTTAGAGTATGTTTGGATTTAGAAGTCATACCACTTGTATATGTTAGACGAAAATAGCAATCGGTAATATGATCTGATGGTTCCCTCCAAATCATAGGAATAGCAAAAGGCATATGTCGCTTACCTTTTGCCCACGCTGTAAGAAGTCTGACACACCTAACACAGCAAATATGGGGAGGCCAGCTTTTGTCTTCATCACCTACTTTACACTTGAAGTACTGCTCATACCACTTTTTAATGAGGGGTGTGAAAGACCGTTTTTGATATTTAAATGTGAATTCGTCGCAAATGTAACAAAAGGAGTTTAAACATTTCTTTGGCATTTTTACCGGTGATCAAATGTTCGGGGCTTCACTACAATAGCTTGAACGCACCATAACGCAACACTCTTTACAACGTTAACAACGTCAGCGTATATGCTCATTCACCCAGCTCTAGCCGACAACTGAAATAACAAGAGATGCTACCCAGGAATGGGAAATGCAGGTCTTAACACGTCAAGACATGTTCAAACATTAACTATTGCATGGTGCTTGATCAATTCCGAGCTCTAACGTCATGTTCTCTTATGCTACATATCTATGCATGCATATTTTATGGGGATAAGCGAATATCCTGGAACATAAAAAAACTAAGGGTGATTGAGAAATTCTGAAAATATAGTTGGTTTCAGCATGCAAAAGTATATGGAAACATTTGTGCTTGGGACAAAAATCTTGTTAACCAGTGTAATCTTTATTTACAAATTAATTCATGTACATGTAAATAACAGTTATTTGATAAAACTCAGGACTTTTATATTCCATCAACTAACAGTAGAATTACGCTTTTATTTTATGCGCCGTTAGTCAAAACGCATCATTATTCAGCATCATCTACTTCATTTTTGTACACCACGATAAACTTGTAAACAAACAAATATCTTCAAAATAACATTTCTTCTTGAAAAAGAACGTTTAGCTGTTACAAGCAGGTACCAATTGTATTGTATTTTCTGGGTATTTTCATTATATAGTTTATAATTATCCTGCATTAAGCAGATTTTTGCTGTTGAATAATAAATAAATAATACTTTTTTTGTGTGAAAACGTCTAGATGAGGTTGGATGTATCTTCACTGTGACACTCCCATAACTTTCTCATTCGTTCCTTAGACGCGACATGAGGCCTGTTCGAATCTTTAGACTTTGCTCTATTTGCTCTAGCCTTTCCGCGTTGCTTCTGATGCATCTTGCTTTCGTGTTTGGGCTTCATAGCTTGATTTGAGTGTTTTCGGCAAATCTTAATCTTCTATTCTTTCTAATTTTTGAATTACAAAGTTTTGATTATTTGTGCATTTACTAAGCTATGCAAGTCCTACACGTACATATAAAACCCACACCTCTGTCTTATTCCTTACTGAGCTATGATTAATTCTTTGCTCGAACGGGGTGCAACTCGAGGCACCACTTGCGCCACCCCCAAGCGATTTCGTAAGGACGCTGCGTGACAAGTGGCCCATGATCTATTACTGTAATGCCCCGACTTACGCTATCCCAACTTACGCGATCCCGACTTATGCGTGTTTGAATTTACGTCATTCATTTATTTCGTCTCCTGCCGCTTCGGCTTTCGCCCTACGTTTGAAACATCCCACTTAATGACATAATGTCATTATGTTACAGAAACCCATGTTTTTTTTCTTTTTCAAAAGAAATGTATTTGTAGAAAGTAAGTAGTAGAAAGAGTGTTTGTGTTAGATCTTTGTACATTTGGATTAGAGGCGGTTAGTCGTACTGATGACTGTGCTGATGCACGCGAAATGTACATCTACCATAAATAAATAAGTTTTACGAACTAGTGAAAAATTCTCATTTATCCAATTTATTGGTGTTGTGTATTTTGATTTTTCCTTGTGTTTTGTTTACAGTTAGGCATGCCTGTGCTATAATAATCAACAATATTCCATCAACATTCACATGAGGATATAATTGAACATAACCCATAAATATAAATCTTTCCACGATAAATTCACAGATTGATATTTATGAGTTGGCAACATAAATTTTACAAAAGGGTTCAGAGCGACAACATATGGAAATTACCTAAATAGAATTCGCAACGTGAGGTACGATCTCCATAAGAACAAAACTTTAACTGCACTATACAGAATAGCGCAGCCGTTAGACAACATAGATGTCAGGTTAACTCTTTTTCATATGCATATGAGTCGTGCAAAATATCCACCAAACCCCTATGTATTTAATCAACAAAAATATGATTGATTGGTTGATGAAATTAATTGTATACTTTTAAAATTGATTTTAAATTTCAAATTATAATTATTGATTTAAACCAGAAGATTCTAATAAAATTTTTGTACCGAATTGACTTGTATCAACTGTCTTTCATAAATTTTATTGTACAACTGCAGTGAATCACATTCACAGCGAGTAGTGAGTTGAAATTGCTAGATCCCCAAAGACGATTAGACTATAAGGCGGCAGTAAATCACAGAAGAAATACTCGAAAAAATTTGTTTCGCCGTAAATACACAGTGATGCATCATCTAAGCGAAATTCAATGAAAATATATGTAGCAATTGAAACGGAGATTGCGGGAGCGATTTATATTTTAAGATTTGTAATAGCTGCCTTCTCTAACTGTTTCCAAGGGAAATATATGGAAGACGTATCGGTTATATTTGTTGTCATAACACTAAATCAATTATATTGTAAACGAACAAGAAATAACATGGGCATTGAACGTACATATTTCCTTTTGACATTAGGGAGCAAGTCAAATAAGTATAATAACAAATTCAAGGACAAATTAACATTAGAATAGCGGCAATGAAGAATTGGCGCTATTATGGTTTATATTAACAAACTATCGTTGGAATCGATAGTTATGAATGCTGCTTGTATACACAGTGTCCGAAGTTGTGTTCACAATTGCTAACTAAATTCGACATTATTGGAGATATGAAACTGGTTAAAATAGCGAATTAGTAGCATTTGTTGTTCTGATTAAGATGATCAAAACAGAAAAATACTAAAATATTTGGTTTCTGGGATATATAAAAACACTTTTTTTAATGGGAAGATCTTAAATATCTTCACATATCCTGAAAGAAAATAACATTCTGAACAAAAGCTTGTTAGCTCATAATCACCGTAAACCGACAAAGAAACAAATAAAATGCACATAAGCTACCTAATAACTGTTACAACAATAATCAAATAGGCAATGAAATGAATGATAATAAATAATGAAACAGTAAGAAATTTTTAGTGCATTCTACACTAAAAAGCGATAAAAGATAAGGTTAAATCCATGTGGAACTGTAAAATGGAATAGTAAATAAAAATTTATCTGTCCTAGTTAATGCTTAAAATTATTGCCGTGTTCCCCAAGACACTTTTGATCTTTCTTGAAAACGCTTCTTATCGCTTTGAGGATAGCTCTGCCAGAAATGTTATTTAAAGTGCATCTAATTTTAGTCTGCACATCCAACATATTTCAATACCGATTCTTGTAGAAGCTGTACTTTGAAAAACCTCATCAATAAGATCTAAAGGAGTTAATGAATTCGTGCGTTAGTTCCTATCCGTAAAATATTCTAGTTTATGCTGAACAATTTTGTAGTTTCAATACATGAGCAGGTGCCACATCTTAGTGAAAGGGAATGCTGAAGTAGTCAATTAATGGTTAGTTTTCTACAAAATCTTAAAATCAAATCTTCATAATGTTCCTCAGTCAAGGTGCCCTGATGGAAATAATTTGTGAACTTACTAAACCACAATAAACGTTTAAACAAAAGCGATTTTTGGGATTACGTGGAAATTTCTCGAAAAGCCCTTCTGTTGTATGGTGTTGTGTGATGTGTAATTGTTTATGTTGATTTACAAGATATAAAACAATAACATATTCTTTGATTTATTTTTTGTCGCTGGTTCGACTCATATTACCCTACTCCCTACAAAACAGAGACCCATTTTACCGATTGAGCCTGCAATATTAATGGAAACTCTAATACTAAATTCACATACCAATCGTATAGGTGGTAGGTAGTCCTGCACGTATTTAATTAACCCTGATGATGAACAATTTGATGATAACGATGAGTTTTCGAATCAACGCAAGATGCTATATGAGATCATGGCAGTGTATAGATTATAAACCCGAAATCAGTGTGAGTCCACTAGTGTTGTGGTGAAGAGCACATCCTCCAAGGAATTACCTTAACCGTCTGAGACACTAAGTGCAATTATTGTTTCCTTTTCAGTTTCTACTGAGGATGATAAACGATGAAAGCACGTATTTTAAGTCATTCGCTCATTAAGGTTATTAGGGTTTTTTAAATTCATTTCTACTATTTTAAGTCAGCCGATCTCGTTTTCCTAGATTATATTAGGCAAAATGATAATTAATCTCACTTTGACGAAATCATTTGAGATATTACATTTCAATATTGATATCGTTAGCCCAAAAACATGACAACAAAAAATACTTTCAGTTCTAATCTTCAATCCAACACTCTCGAAAGCGTTATTGCGTTATCCTTCTGCTGGTAACTTTACGGACGTCCTCCCATCGACCGAAAGGACCGGGGACGACCCCATACTAGCGTCTTAAGGAAGTAGCACTCGACGCCGCGAGGTAACCCCGTAGGCTTTCGTCGTTAGAGAGTTGGCGGCGGTGGCGGTGGCGGCGGCAGTGTCATGGTTTGCATACGCCCCTCCATCGCCCCACGGTGGACACACGGAGGAGGTTAAAAAGAAGAAGTCGTCTCATCACATCTCCATGGTAACGAGCTGGCCCGTGGTTGCTTTGCATCGATCTTTAAAACTGTATGTAGCGCGCCCCCTCCCCTCCAACGCCCCGGCGGTCGACCATATGTTAATGTCGAAACTCTCGCGCGTCCGTCCACAATTAAAAATTTATGAACGCTTTACGATGTCGAAAGCTTGTGGCTAGTTAATCACCACGAGAAGCTTCGTTAGTTAATTAATTAATTCTGATGAGTTTGCGCTAAATAGAATTTTCATTATAAAGACCATTATAAAAGCTATTTTGATCGAACTTCAACTACCTTATATACCTTTCATAGATGGAAAGAAATTTAATAAATTTAGGACTTCAGACAGCTGTTACTGCATTGAATTAAATTAAACGCTGGGAAATTACCATTGTTTACGATTAGATATTACGCAAAAATATCTCAATATATTAATCAAACATATACCACAGCAGATTTGAAAACAATATTTCCATTTTTCCATTGAGAAAAGTTGAAATCGTGTTGGAGTCAACTAACATAATTCTAAAACAAACTGGTTTTTATTACTTGTCAATCAATGATATTATATCTGTAACAACTTCAGAGAAATTATTAGATGACATGTTATGTATAAAGTCCGAAAATAATTAAAAAAGGAACAAAACAAAATATTAATTTGCTAGGCGAATACTAACGAAATTTAATTGGAGATACAGCGAGCACCAACCAGATCTTTATGCTAAAACAGATGCTAACAGGCAGATGAATATTCAATCCAACCTTCTTATTTCTGATAAATTTCAAGGCAGCATATTACAGAAACAAACTGTTTGCCCTAGAAGAATTGAAAGTACCATCTAAGCTAATTAGACTCATAATAATGATAATGAATACTACAAGATGCACTTAGATTCAATGAAAAGATTACCAAAGATCTAAAGCAGTGATAAGAACCCACTGTCAACATTATTATTTACCCTAGATTTGGGGATATACGGAAAATTAAATAAAGCAGGGATGGAATACCCTTCAACAGAGGCCACCAGTGTCTGGCTTATGCTGGCGACATAGTGCTGAAAGCTAGGAATCGTGAGAAGTTAAAAATTGGCAGAAGCAGGAGAACAAATGGAACTACAGTTCAACGCAGGAAAGACGAAATTCCTGGAATTGAAGAGCAAAACGCAAACAGATATAAAAAAATACGTAAAAGTGAAAAATGCAAATGGAGAAATGTTAAAATTTGAAGAATTTTTGGGGTTATATGTATTTGGAAATGCTAATAACCAATATGTGTGAGAAGGAAAAGATATAGAAGTAAGACTGGCGAAATGAAACAAGTGTGCGGGAAGTCTTAATAGAATACTGAGATCAAAACACGAATCAAGAAGACCAAAAATAAGATTATACATATATGCAAAAGTATAATACGCCAACGTATGCTTGCGAGTCGTGGATGATGAACAAGAAAAATCGAATGAACCTAGAAATATGGGTAAGGATAATGTTACGCAAAATTTTCGGAGGAAAGCGAAGAATTGGGATGGTAAAGACGATCGAATATTGAACTGCATAAATTGTATGAGCAACCAAATACAAGTGATTTCGTTAGAGCCAGGAGAACACACCGGTTGGGAGACTTGGAGAGGATAGTGGACTACCGTAAGGTTTAGAAAGTGGTATCGGCAGTACCATATAACAAGAAAAAATATGGGAGCTGAGGAAAAAGTGAGAAGAAGCGATGTAAGAGGATTTAAAGGAAGTAAATATCAGGAACTGGATATTAATGGCATATGATAGTGGTTGGAAAATTGGAAAGAGATCTCCAAGCTATGGATTAAAAAAGTCCGAAAAAAAGGTTAAAAAATTTATATCCTACTGTAGGTATCGAACGACACGGCTTTGTTTGTATTTAACAATGGTCTTAAAAACGCACGTCCGGATTACTCCTCCCGCACAAAGTATTAGTTAATTCAGGACGACACGTGTTTCGGGAATACATGGATCTCCTTTATCAAGTTGTACAACCGATCTTATCTTCATTCCATACTGACGATCCCATAACGCCACACTGAAGCATTCATCAGGTTTCTTTTTCCCTTTGTGACTATTCAAAACTCTAAAATAATAAGATTTTTATGCTTCCTCTTACAATGATATTCTTCCCAGCATATCGTAAATATCGATTGTTCCACATAAACTAAATAAATATTTTGTTAGCGTAAAGGAATAAACTGCTAAAAATGCTATTCACGTCCAGATTAATAACCTGATTGAAATTAAATTTATTGCAACAAGGGAATACCATTTAAAAAAATTTAACGCAAAAATTATTAAAAGAATACTAGAAGAAACTTATAATGAATGACAGCTGAAATGCATAATGAATGACAGAATATATACAAAGGGAGACCATTTGTAGGGAAAGAAGAATGCAAAGCAACCCGAAGAAAAACGCATTGACTTGAACAAATATTTTTTGGAGATGATCCACAAATTTTTTTTAAATACTTTTGTAGATAATCCACAAACAAATTTATAATATTTGTTTGTGGATTATTTACAAAAATGTTTGTTCAAGTCAATGGCTTTTCCTCCGTGATGCTTTGCATTCTTCACTCTCTACACATGGTCTCCCTTTGTGTATTTCTGCTGTCATTCATTATACATTCCTTCTCACGTACTCACAATTTCCAATACAAAGCTATAAAAACCGAAACAACATTTAAAGCCGTATATATACCAAAGTTTGTCATATGAAAGTAATTTATGGATGCTGATTATGCATGAGCAGACAAACGATGATGTAACATCAGAATTATACCAAAATTTAATTCCAATTAATAAACGATGAGAATAATTCTTTTAAAAAAACTAAAGCGGGAGGAAGTTGTAGGAAACCAGTGTCACAAAGAATGGTCTTAGGAAAACCGTCGAATAATTGGGATAAAAAAACAACTTTACTCAAAAAAGGAAAAGACGGTTAGAAAACTTTAACGAAAATGCATAAAACAAAACAGAGTGGAAAAACGTAGGAAGCATGAGAACTATTACATACGAGGTGTGTAAATTAAGTTATAAGACTGATATTGTTAAATATTTTTATTTGAATATAATTACAATTAATCCATCAAAATAACTCCCTTGGGAAGCCACACAGTGTCGAAGAACGTTCTTCCATTCCTCATAGCAGTGCTGGATCTCGGATATTGGAATCGCGTTTAGCTGGTCGATTACAGCCGTCTGAATGTTTTCGAGTGTCCCAAAATGATGTACCTTCAGATGAATTTTCAATATTGGGAAGAGAAACAAGTCACGAGGACTCAAGTCAGGACTTAGTAAGGAGGCTGAGGGGCTCAGTCTGTGGCTACAGACGCATTGTCATGATGCAGGCTCCAACCGTTCTTCATGTTTAGTCTCACACGCATGACCCTTTGTGAACGATTCCCTGGTTATCAAAGAAACAAATCAGCATGCTATTGATCTTAAGTTTGCTCGCTCTTGCTTTATTGGGCTTTGGAGAGCCTGAAGTGTACTATTACATGCTCTGGCGTTTTGTTTCCGGGTCATACTCGAACACCCAACTCTCATCACCAGTTCCAAAAAATTTTCATTATTTTCAATCGATTTCAAAAAGTCAGGGCACCTTTCTCTCCTGATGTCCTTTTGTTCCTGCGAAAGGTTTTTTGGAACCATTTTCGAGCAGATCTCTCTCATCAAATTTAAATGTTCCCCGATCATTCTCACCGTCAACCGACGATCTGAACGCACCAGATCGCAGATTTTGTAAACATTGCCATCGGTACTGACAGTTGAAGGGCTTCCGTTGCGTGGCTCGATTCCTTCTGAAAATGCCTTAAACCACCGTGGATTTTGATAAAACACTGTCTGTAGGCTTGCTGAAGTTTTGCAAAAGTTTCTGTTGCACTTTATCCAAGTCTGAAGTAAAACCTGATAGCACACCGTTGCTTGAAATTGATGTCTTTAATTTGTAGAACGCACTACGAAAACCGGGTTCACGGAGAAAACGACAACGGATAACCAAATGACTTGATCGAGATCAAAGATGCACTGAACGCGTATTACAATGTCCACTTGTAGCTCTTCCATGTCCCGTGCTTCCCGTGTTGCCATATCAAACGCTACGTTGTCAGTCTCATTACTTAATTTACACAGCTCGTATATTGCTATTGAAAATGATTAAATTCTGGCAAACCTTGTAATGTATGGTAATGTATGGTAATATTGCTTGTCTACACCTTATTTATTTTCTTTATTTTTGAATAGTTATTAGAGCAAAATAATGTTCGGTAATGAGCGTATTTTGTGATAAGTATAAATTAGATTTAAACACACATTTCACATATATACGTAAATGTACATATGAATGAGGCATACATAACTGTATAAATTATGAGCACACCAACAACAACCTTAACCTCAAACTTGCGCTTACACCATAATGAAAAACCAGAAAGTAATTGCTGTTATCAAATTCCTCTACATATATGTATGCGCTTTCTTATTGTTAGGTGCAGTTATAATGTTCCCACATACAAGGCACAGCCAGCTATGTATAATGCAACGTGTGCGTGCTGCAATATCAAGAACACTACCAGCAGTTATTCAACGGCGTCCGGACTTTATTTATTTACTCGCACCCGACATATTATAAATCATTTAAAGTAATTACCGCGCTAAATTAGATTTCAAGAACCGTTTAACCGTGACGATATATAAACTCGACACCGTGGATCACAGAGCTAAAGAGCGCACTCAAGTCCAGCTTGGCCGTTTGCCTATGTGTACTGGTGTACTTTAGATGCGCGTATATGAGCCCGGGCGAGCCTTTGAAAAGAATATCCTACCTCTCCATATTCATGACCGGAATTGAATTCACGGTTTCACGGACGCAATAAAATAAATTACGGATAATTAGGTGTGGAATTGTCGGTAGGAGTTATACAAATTAGAACAAATAGCCTAGAGGGACGTATGCGCGTGTTAGATCACATGTACCTCAGGTGGGATTTGACGTAGTCTGATTTGTTTATTTTGCTGAGAAACTTGTATCTAATTTAACACTAGAAAATTTAAACATATCTATTTTTGTAAAGTTATGCTTGCTCAATTGTCAATTTCTGAATTGCTCTATTTTATCATTTTTGCCATATTTTGCCCTAGCAAAGACTGTGTAGACGTGCATTCTTAGCGTTCTGTTGTTATACGGCCTACTTTTCTTTGCTATCACTTCCTTCTGCTTTAAAATCATTCTTGTTATTATTAGTGTTAAGTTTAATTGCTCTGATTAAAATCGACAAAACTGCAGCTTCATTGTTTATTTCCAAAAAATGTTGTACGTCATAAATGTGCAAAAAGGAAGCTGTAACTGTTGCTAATACCATAAGTCTTTCTTAACTGAAATAACATCTAGTTTCGTATTTAACTACTGATCTGACTGACATATTTTATGTATATTGTACGTATTTCGGACATAAACGTGTCCTAAAGCTAGATCACACACTTTCGTCAAATAGGTTTTATTTAAGACCATATGCCTTCACGTGAAATTTTATTCAAGCTTTTTCAATAATTACTATAATTAAAAAAGTTTGTATATTAAGAAAAGTATTTTCTTCCATGTCTTCATTGTAGGAGGAATATCTAAAAAACACTAATTGTAAGTCACCAATATTTCATTTTAATGTATATTGTTAACAATCAAACAATTTACAACAAATATTATGTTAATGCTTATTTTGTTAGTACCTTTGTATAGCAGACTATAACCTGAAAATAAAGCTATGCTTTTATAAAGATAAAGTAGGTCGTTATAAATTGAAAAGCTTGAAGATTGTTTCTGCTTTATCAATATATTTACATTTTTACAATAGAGCGAAGTGCTCAGAATTGGATGTTCAGCTTCTAACAAACAAAGCAATAACAGTGAATGGCGAAAAGTACATTTGCACAATAGATTTGGAAAAAGCTTTTGATTCGTTACCAAGAATTCTAGAAATGTTAAAGACCCCAAGCACTTTAATACATGCAATGAAAAATACATATGACACCATAAGAAATATAGTAAGAACAGAATACAAGTACCGAAGTCTTTATCACATATAAAAGTGTGCGACAAGGAGGGATTCTGAGCCCATTATTATTCATCATGGTAATCTCCAAAATAACTGGAAAAAAGAGTATGAGCTTTAGGGCGGTTGTAAAGCACTTTGAGACATGTAGAAATAGGACAATTCCTTTATGCCGATGGCCTAATGTTAGCAACTAATTTCGCAAGTGACCTACAAAAGGCAAATCATTGGCACAAAACATTGCAAGATTTTGGAATAAGGATAAATATCTGTCTTGCCAATAATGATCACGAAGAAATGCATATGAACATTGTTGTTCACAAACTAAAATCAACGGAAAGCTTAAAGTATCTGAGAGCAGTCCTTGAAAACACCGGAAATATAGGAGCCAATTTAAGTAATAGTATTATGCCAACAATTAGGTTTTCTAATGCATTACGATCTGTTTTCTTTTAACAAAAGGTAAGTAAATAAAAATACAAAATTAACAATATATAAAACCATCTTCGTTCCCATATTGATATATGATTGTGAATCATGCGTATCAAATCAAAAATTAAAGTCAAACATAACAGCGACGGCAATGAAAATTCTACGAAGAATAGAAGGTGTAAAGATAATGGATAAAATACGTAACAGCGAAATTAGAGCTAGGCTAGGAGTAGAATCAATTCTGAGTAAAGTATAAGAGAGACTGTGAGTAACTGGGTTGATTTAGACTTTTGGTCAGGCGGGTTTTGGAAGCTGAATAGGAGGGAAGGAAGAACAGAGGTAGTCTAAAAAAGAGTGGATCAAGAAATCGGAGATATTCTAAAGACAAAGAACACCACATGCAAGGAGGCTCGAAGCAGGCGAAGAGCAGAAATGAATGGAAATTCTTCTGCAAAATTGCGAACCCGACACCTAACGATACAAGGATAATGATAATATACTTACTATGTATCAATATATTTACAAAATTAATCAAATGGTAGAACGTTCTTACATATATGATGGTGTATCTTTGAAACAAGTTTCTGCATACGTTATTTTTAACAACCTTAAATAACTTTTTCTTCATGTATTAGGTTTGATTCACCTGCTCCTATCAGAAAAATCTTCTCTTTGGCCTTCCAATACGCACGGCCTTTTCCCTGTGGCTTCATAAGAGAATGGTTGTATAGCGAGTCTGCCATTTGGTATTCTCTCTAAATGATGTAGCCATTGATTTCTATAGTGTTCAATGTTCGTATTCAGAAATGATTCATCGTGGTAATTTAGTTGCAGATACTGTTATCTTGTGAGCTAGCGCAGAAATCCCATTTCTGAAATCTGCTCAACATCTTTTGCTGTCGCTACCCAGTTCTCGAATTCCTTCAAGACTTAAAATAATATTTAAATTGTTTCTATTTTCTTATTTTCCCATGTAAGGTGTTCCTTATGGTACGGCAAATGTTATTATTCTTTTGCTTATATCATTATCAGGATGATAAGCGATGTCACAACCTAGATTCTTAAAATGATAAACTTACTCAATTGTCATGCCGTTCATGACTGTTTTGGACCTAACAGGAAAACTTTCTCTGGGGGACATAATTTTTGTTTTATCATGTATCGGCTATTCGACTTGATAATGGGAATCCACGTATTCCCGAAACACGTGTCGTCCCGAATTAATTAATACTTGTGCGGGAGGAGTAATCCGAACAGTGTGTTTATTTTGAAATGTTCATATTGTATCCGTATGCGAGTTTGTTATGCAAAAATATGGATCTCTGAATATTCTAGTCATTTTCTTGCACGATAATTTGATCATCTTTGGTATACGATGGTATTTAGGCATGTTCCAGGACAAAAGTATTTAAATTTTTTCATTTTCTTGCGAGATCCACGCTGGAGAGATTAAAAATCAAAGACCATTAAATTTAATTTTTATCTGAATAACATGAACCTCCAAATATCCATTTTTTGTAGAACGTTAAAATTATATTTCCGTAACTATTAGACAATAACAATATCCGATATTAAATCCCATTACCAAATAATTTCCTTCCGACATCAATAACCGCCAATATATTCTGTCATTTCTGGCCGCAGAAAACGGGTCGTAGACGCAGATTTTATTGCTTAACGAATTAAAAGCGATCGACTTTGTAAGCGGCGAAGGATGGACGGTTCGCATGTCAGCCTATAATGTTTAATAAGCAGTCGACCATATCGTTTCGACCTGATGGGCTGAAATACGGAAAACCAAATTGATTTCGAGGATATCGAATTATAATCACGCCGATAAATTACCCTTTAATATAATTTCGGTATCGTTTATTACTGTATATTAGCAGAATGTTTGCGAGCTTTTGGGATATAACGGTATTGTTTAAAGGCACGGTATTACCAAATAGGCTGTTCTGATTTATTTGTCAATCGGAATATTTTAAAAGGCAATATGTGAAATCCCTTAAAGTATATAGCCCTTTCGTGAAGCACTTCTCTTACAAGTTTGTTTCGTAAAAATTGATTCAGTATGTCGATCGATTCGTATTACTTAGCATATTTTGATATAGTTTTTATAGCAATTTCTTTGTAATTTTTTCAAAAGGATCACTGATTAATAAATTGTTGGAGTTAAATTATAAAAGTGGAGTATAATTCTAATAAGTTATACCTACATCGTGAGCTGACTGAATATAATTTTGACCAGAAAAATCAGTTCTGTGGCCAAATGCAATAACTATTCAATGTAACAATTACTTTGCGAACAAAATTTTTTTTTATCAGACTGCCTCTCTCCAAACCAAAACGATGCGATCGATTTCTGAAAATGATACACCGTTGTACTTCGAATTAGGTAAGCTTTTAAATAACTTATCATTCAACCCCTAGCTTAATTTCAGAATTTTGGGGCTGGTACGCCTGCGGCTAGAGTATTGAAGACATGAAGATCATTTGTTTCCCAAAGGTTGTTCCCCTTCGAGCAGAAGTTGATGTGTGTCAGCGATTCTATGATAAAAGCTGTTGATTCTTAAATATTACATGTGTTTCGTTTTTCCATTAACATTTCTGTATTGTACCTTAATTATCTTAAAAACCTAATTCTTCGAAAACGTTGCCATCGATTTAAAAAAAAAAGTGATATAGCAGTGTATTAGGCTAGTGAGAATTCCCGGTGAATGATGGAGCTCCACACACGAACCCTTAAGGTCATGTGATGTTCATATTTTACGAAAGAATTATGGGCCCTTATTTCTTTGATGGCACCGTAGTTTGTGCCTGTTTAAAATTCTTTAATAGTAACTTCCAAAGAAACTGGATTTTCTGAGGAATGACGTCTTTTTAAACAAAGAAGGAAGGTAATTTTTTGTGGAGACTTAAGAGATGAAGTATACTTTAATAGGCAGGTAAGAAGAAAAGTAAGAATTTCAAATGAAATGCAATACATATCTGTAAGGGTTATTGACAATTATCAATAAAATTTGATTACACCGGTTAACAAGATTTTTGTCCCAACCACAAAAATGCCAGATTCCCATATACCTTTGCATGCTGAAGTCAATTATGTTTTCCGAATTTTTCCATCGCCCTTAGTTTTTATATTCCAGGATACTCGCTTATCCCCCTAAAATATGCATGCATATATATGTAGTATAAGAGAACATGACGTTATTTCAGTTGTCGGCTAGAGCTCGGAACTGATCAAGCACCATGCAATGGTTAATGTTTGAACATGTCTTG
>JARFOC010001248.1:995714-1012118 GCA_031763485.1 Osmoderma eremita | reverse complement strand
CGCACATTCGTGTTTACACATTGCGAGGCAGCCAATGAATGCAATAAGCTGTCTACTATCCATGCTACGCATGTAGGTTCTACGTTGAGCGTTAGGTCGTCCAATTAGAAAGTGTCACTAGTGTACTATTGATGCACCATGTATATACATATAATTCCCCAAAGCATTTAAACGACGAAGCTTTTGGGAAAATGCAAAATTCCACCTTCCAACATCCACATCTTAATCCTGACGCGATCTGAATGACAACCAGACGTATCCCCCCATATAGCATAAAGCGGATTTTAAAATTCTCCTTACCATCACTCGCGATAAAGGAGAATGAATTGGGAAGCTTTAAGAGTTCACAAAAAAAACCTTTCTTGATAACGGCCAATCCACCGCTACAGCCAAAAGATCGGCGCGAGCTTAACGTGGCAAGATTAAAGTGACCCCGGGTCTTTCCGCAATCACCATATATCAAGCAAAATGTGCCCGTCGACTATCTGCACTATCGTGCGGTCTCGGACGTACAATGGGCCCCTGGAGTTTCGGGAACATTTACTTTCCCTTGCAACGGTCGTGGAAATGCCAAGGTGAGGTGATGACGATTATATACATGCCTTATTCTGGAATCTGGGATGAGATGTGTGCGCAAGAAAAGTAGCGGAGAATTTAACATAAAAATCGGCAGCCCTGTGGGGTCGTTCGTAGACGCGGCTATTGCTATCGTAAAAAGAGGGGATACGAGTAAATTTTTCAATCTATAGGCGCGGTACTGTACGGCCAATCTAACCATAAAAATAAATATTGGAATGCCTTCGAGGAAGATTGAATCCGGTATTGTCAGCAATATCCTCGCCATAAATGCTAGATATAGGTACAATCGAAAGTTCCTAAGAAGAATTTTAGGATCTTCTCCAATAGAGAGAGTAAGAATTTGTACTGTTTATAAAACACATTTCCTTATTTATAAAACACATTTTCTTAAACCAACACCGACGCTTATATGTACTGTTACTGGGTCTTCCAAAGAATCTTCTGCAATTTTAACCACGAAAACGCTTCTTCAAGACGATCCACCGAGCTTTGACGTAGATATTGTTTCGCGATATTCCACTCACCATATTTCTTTTCGTTGTACCGATGTAATTGAAATTCTGCGCAATGGTCTGTAAATTTAATAGGGAGGAGACTCCGAGAGTAAATATAAAATCGGTAGGACGTATTATTGCCCTAGGAAACAGGAACGAGAAGAATTGGGAACCTTTACTTGAAGTAGTGCTCGTGGAGCGTCAGTTACTGGTTGTGCCAGAATCGCCATTGCAGATGTAGACAGAGGAAATTGAAATTATGAGATGTTGTTGGAGGAAATTATCAATTCAATCAGAAATAAATACAGATTCATCCTATTTTTTTATTTGCTTTCAAGTCATAGCAGAAACAAAATTCCCTTGGCACATTATTTCAGATTATGTATCATACTTTGATAAGTACATTCAGAATGGTATCTCATGGTATGGACGATATGGATAATTCTTTAGTAAGTTACGTCGTCCCAACATAAAGACAAATTTGGTTCAAACTTTGGGGCAACTGTGCACATTTCATGCGTTTCAATGGCGGAATTAAACAGATCATTTGCCGCAAACTTAATTTCCAATCGAGGTGACGTAACCTAGCTAGCTCTTTCCGCGCGCCTTTCACCCAACGACTCTTTTGTGTGGGGTAAAATTTACTTGGACTGCATCTCAATCAACTGAAAGATGTTATTCAGGGAGAAATGCTTGCCATACTTCGCCCAAAGGTCTTTAGACAATCTCTGAAGATGTGGACGGCAATTTCATGCCAGAAAGAATATAATGTGCTACGGTCGTGACAAATCTACACTCAAACATTAGAATGAATTATGTCAGATAGGCAGTTCAGCGTAAACAGTGCATCCATAACTAAACTTAAGCTTTTATCAAACGATATTCGATATTTTTATTGTTTTATTTATTTGAAAGTGAGAATAGTACCGTTTACCGTCGCATACTAAGGCCACCGAATTTATCCTGGCTGATTTGCTACTGGAATTGGGTCACACACCTCAAACAGTATCCAATTGGAACAGATAGGATCTTAAGCCATTGTCACAATACATATTACATTCTCATTGTATCAGCACGTTATTTTACAAGATAAAACCTCTGACATGTATGTATTGTGTCTTCAATCTTTTATACTGATATATATGCGTAGATGGCGCTAACGTATTGCTTTGGTTGTCATGGGGATTTAAAGTATTGTAATTAACAGCCGACATACGTTTTCGCTGTAGATATTATACCCAGCCGCATAGAAGGGGTGCTGTGTTGTGATAAATGATGTTTCGGGGAAGATTGGGTAGTGTGTTTGGGGTGGTAGCCTTATAGCAATGGAACGCTTCATTCTTGCTTGATTAGAATTCGTTGTCAAAGGTATCGATTTTGATCATGCTTATTTTTTGTAAGGTTAATTCTAAATTAAAGGGTAAACGCAGTTATTGAAATTCAATCGGAAGAATCACAAATAGTATTTAAGAAGAGGAGATTATATATTGTTAATCAAGGGATTTATTGAAAAGAGTTCAACAACAATAAATTTGAAGCATTTATAGATATAGAGAAAGGGTTAGATAGCATCCCAAGAGAAGTGGTATGGAGGATCATGGGAACAAGAGGGAAGGCTACTCAAAAGCATATATAAAAGCATACGAAATTGTATACGAAAAGGGAATTTGCAAACAGAATAATTTCAGTCAAACGGTAAGGTGGAGTTTTGAGTCCAATCCTTTTTATAATGGTTATGGATGACAAAATAAAGGTAGTTAAGGACAACACTAAATCTCTCAAAGTAGTTTACACAAATTTGGAAAACGGAATGCGTATATGGTGACGATCTAGTACTTTTTGTAAGATCCGAGGAAGACCTATATTATATTGTAGAGCTATGAGTAAATTCGATGCAAGACAGAAATTTAAAAATTAATGTGGAGAAAAATAAAGTAATGGTAATTGGGAAAGGCGAATCAAAGCTATCAATAAAAGTAAAAGGAATTGAAGTTTTTGACAAATGGCCTAGATAAGACCAATAGATAAGAAACCATTTTTGTGCAATAATAATATAATCTCCGTTTTTGACCAAATACTTCCCAAACACTTTCTTTTGGAATTAGCATTATTTAGCGTTTGAAAGCAACCAACTGCAGTGGAACTCCCCCAAAAAAACATAATTCAAGCTTCGATACGAATTCGTTTTTTACCGCCCAGCTAGCATTTTGAAGTAATTCGGTTGATGGCCGGTCGTCCTTCCCCAAATCTGAAATCTCGATGCCAAAGAGAGATCTCCCTTTGTGGATGGGATGGGGTTGTATTGTTCGCACAAAGCAACTGACTCGCGTATTTTCGCCCAAGTTCCCGACCAGTGACGTAGCCTTGGACGCAGTGAGAGATGTCGAAATCTTAATTAGAATCGGCTAATGCCGCGGATAGCAAGGAAGAAGAAATTTAGAAAGTAATAAAAGACAAAACAGAATAAGTAAATTATCCCTCAATCCTTAAAGGAAAAACTTCGTCTGAGTAATCGAGTGTTTTAAAAACAAAGTGAATTATCCAGTGATATTTTCACGTTGATTAACGAAGAGTTTTTTTTATCGAAATTTGTGTTTCGATAATGCATTTTACGGCCACGATGTGCCTTTCCAGTCCTGTTTCGGGTTTCACCGGCTTGTCACGGGATCATTTTTTGTATTTAAATGCAAATGTTCGCTTTATTTGATTTATGTGATGTTTCACGTGTCGGGTAGAAATTTAAATTTTTAATCCGACTTTCCATAAAATCTCTACTAACACAAAAAGTGTCGGGTTTTTGTTTGCCGTTCATGGAGTTCGGTACTAATGAGGTTAAATATTTTTTGCTGCAATTCAAGTGTTTTTTCACACAACAGATATTACAACTGTGACAGGAGTTTAGGACATGTTTTATTTCCGTTATAAGAGAAATACGTGCGATAGGCATACATCTATATTCATTATGGGAAAGATTTATAAAGATAATGCAAAAACTATTGCCATTAAAACGAATCAAAAGCATTTGTTAAATAATTTAAACATATATGTTTGTCAATAAAATAATGCAAGTAATGTTTATAGTGGCGTTCTAAGAGCAGGATAGTTCTCGGAGTGCTACGGTTGACATTATATTTTTTCGTTTGTGGTTTTCTGCTAAGGATGGCAACTTAGTTGCCGAAATGCGTATTCAGATTTCTTTACTCAACAATGTGGTAAGGGGTATTTTTAACTTAAACAAGTAATCTTAGACAAAAGGAGGAAAGGGGTGTAACTCAAGGTTCAATATTGGGACCATTTTTGTTTATATTATACACAAATGACTTACCTGAAACAACAAATCATGTGAACATGTATGCTGACGATATACCGGTGATCATTACGGAACAAACTAAAATACTTGAAGATGAAATTTTCAATGTCATTGCTACTAGTTAGTTATTACTAGTTCTGTAATTAAATAAATGAAATTTTTTCATCCCACTTTAGTCACCACCAAATTTATAGTCGCAACCGATAACCGAATCCGCGGGTAAGAACCTACCATACGCCAGTTTTCCAACTCCTATCTAAAGCTACCTTTGCATCTCCGTAGTATTTCTCAATTCTGGAAGCGAGCTCTCGATTTGTGGTTCCGTAAATCGCGGCGCGCTAGCGTCACCTAGTGGAATTATCGCTAAGCCGTAGTGTTAGGGAGTCTACTACATTCGGGGCACGTTGCTCGTGTGCGAGGATAGCGTTCCTGGGCGTTGAGAACTTTAGATGGGCGGTTTAGGAGGTGGCAAACATTTTTTAAATTAAATTTATCGGTGGTTGTAAAAGAGGATCAGTTTTGACGTTTAATTTTAATTCAATTTTTATGTTTTTTAATACTCGTTTTTTCTTGGTCCTTGTAAATGCAGTTGATTTAAGAGAGGAAATGTCTTTTTTCGGGTTCGAATCCTGGTCCACAAGTAGTTGTTTAATGAGGTTTTTAATGGCTACGGATCTAAAAAAATGTGCCCTCACATTCGAATTCAAATGAAAATTAAGATAACTTCATTTGGATAATTTTGGCTAAATGCCTAAAAGTCTCGCATTTTTTTAACCCAAAAACGAATCAACCACCAATTTTGCCAGAATTTATGTACATCTACTCTCATGTATTTATTCTAAATTATATCCCGATATTTGGTGGGATATGATTTTGTAGCGCCCCTAATTACCTACATGAAATCTTTAAGCTTTCTCCTAAATGATGCTTCGATATTTTGCTACAGTTAAAAAATACCAGTCATTCTTCATAACGTTATTTTTCCTAGATTTCCAAGATGTTTTATCTAGATTTCCAGTATTTAATTACTCGAAATCTAGATAAAACATTTTGTGATTTTCTTCTAGATGATAACACGATGTTTGTTGTTATGTAGCAGTGATAAAGTATCAGTCTCCCCCATTACGTCTGAAATCTAGAAAAAATAACCTTATGTCCCTCTTCTAAATCTCGATATTTGATGGAATACTATTGTGTAACAATGACAAAATACCAGCTACTTTCATTCATATACCTAAAATCTGGGTATAAAGGTCTTGCATCCTGTTTCAAATTGCTATGTCGGTATTTAATATGTTGTTATTTTGTAACAGTGACAATATAGCAATCACCCGGAGTCAGATATCTGAAATCAAAGAAAGATAACCCTATATCCTTCGTCTAAATGATATCACTGTATTTGGTAGGTCGTTATTTTGTAGCAGTGATAAAATACCAGTCACATACATGAAATCTAGGTTAATATATTTGTTTATAGCCACACCATAGGAATTTTTCTACCCCACAGACGAATGTCTGTTCAAGATAATTTCATTTGCGTTAGATTTATTATCGGAAACTTCACCACCTTTCACTTCTTTTCAACTTCCGTTTCCCTCTCTGAATGAAGAAGAAAAATAAAGGGAAAATCGAGGCGAAGAGAAAGAACAAAAAACGTCCCCGACCACTATTTACCCGGGTGCCACCACTGGTGGCGACATCACGATGCATAATCAATATCAATTTAAAACTTAATGAATTGAAATCACGGAAGAGGAAAATGTCTTTCGGTGAGGAACGTGGAGAAGTTTTTTGCGCCTTTTTCATCCGGTCGAACTTTGCCGGGTGGTGTTGGTTTTCTTGTTTTCTGGTGATTGTTTTTTGATGGAAGCGGCGTTTACGAACACCAGACGGGGTCGAATCAGACTTATTACCGACCTCTGACTATGTTTGCGAGGCCAGATTAATCTGGGAAAGGCTTTTTTTCTATATTTCAGAGAGGGGATTACATAAATCCGTTGTAATTCGTCCGCAGATTTATCGAATCAAAATCTAGGAGTTGCATCTTTAACGTTTGTAATATTTTAAAGATGGAGACACACATACGATTTCATAGCCGCGATTTTGACGCGGTAAAATCGCTCGTGTAAATCCACCTTTAATAATTGGCGATCTGTTTTGCTTCGAACATTTAGTCTTTAGCACGTTCATTATTATGTTCACTTCCAATTTTATTTATCCATCCCTAATACCGTCCCCAAAGCGTTGAGAATACGATGTCACCAATTACGACTACACTAACGGGGGTAAGCGCGATAAATAGCGAAGGAGAACGATATAAAAACGATTCTAATAACGCTAACTGCATAAATCTAAAATTATCTTCGTTAAAATTTCTATTTCCACAACGCACCAAAGGTTATTTCCGCCTACGCGATGAACTAAAACGAATTATTTTTTAAACCACCCCTAGACGTACACTTTAGTAAATTGCTAGAAATTTTTTCGCTAACAAGAACTTTAACGTTTCAGTTTGAAAGCAATTAACTCAACTCTTATGCACTCGACACGGCATCGGCGCTGCAACAATCTTCCAATTTGTGTTTGGCAAGGGATTCGTCCAATCGAGGGATAGCAGGGTCATCTATATTTTAAATCAGCGTATGGTAAAATAGTAATAATGCCCCTACAAAAAGTACAATAGAACCCACTCGACCGTTCCGAAGAGCGTCGTTTCTCGATTGCAGGTATAAATACCACAGTGCAATTATTCAAACCATGTTTAGTAGTAGATTCCTCAAGAATTGAAAAAGGAAAAAATAATTGAAGAGATACGGCAAAATCTAGAGTGGTACGAGCAGGATTTGTATAGTGAGAGGTACTTCGGATTCTATCGACGGATTCCGAATGGTTAATTTCAAACTTCTATTGTATTTGATGCATAGAATTTCCCCGGTATTCTTTGAAGAATGGTTATCTATACACCGGTGAGAAAGGTTGAAATGAAGTCAATATATACTAAAATTAGTGTTAGCCAAGCATAGATAGACACATCGAAAACTGCATAGATTAGCATTTTAATGAATTAATAATAAGTAGGCTTTAAGAGGTTGACATCATGCCTTCTCTATGTCACGTCATACTAATAAGGGATTTGATTTGTCAGTTTTATAGCTCCTAAACTGGTCATCTAAAAATGCTTGCACATTCTACTACATAAAAAGGACGTAAACATATCTTTTTGGGGTAATAATAACATCTTTAACGGTCACTTTTATGGCTGGTACATATACTTGCAGAAGATGGTTTCATTTTACGCGTGTCCTTTTTTTACGGTGATTTGTCCAGTTAGGAATAAATGCGTTCAGCTGGCTCTAAAATCTTTTGACAGATATATAGATAGTTTATGCTTGCAAAATTAAATGTGTTCAACCGTGGAAGGTTGTTAATATATTTTAAAATAACTTGATAAATTTATCTCTTTAAATCTTACAATACTATTCGCGCTTAACAGCATCAGACTTTATAATTTTCGCAAAATCGACTGTCACAAACGCTTAAAAATGATTCCCCAACACTGGGTAACAGCTTATTCCACCTTAAAACTTATATCTTGCGCACAATTAATCATAACCGCTCTGGAGCGAAAAGTAGTCATTTTTCATTCCTCCGCCGTCTATGTAGTAGGTACCTCAATTAATGTTGCACGGTTTCGAGTCTTACTAGCACGTGATTAATAGATCCTAGTATTCGACTATAAGATGCCAACTCTAGATAGTAAATGCAGTGAGAAATTACGAACGATAAAATTAAAGAGGGATAGATATTTAAGGTTTCCCCTAGCGATACAGTTTTGATTTACATAAATATGTTTCGTTTTCATTGCTGGCGTTTTAGGATAAAATAACTTCATTAACTTTGCGGAAATTAATGGGAGATTCATGGCGTTTGTACTTTCTGATAATTGTCAAAATAACGTGCAAGTAAGCAACGACTTATATTGTGGAATAAATGGTCATATACAGATTTTCCTCTTGCGTGGTGTGGGATGATATCAATATTACTATGTTTCATTTAAGCACGCTCTTTATTACTTCATACATAACTCATATTGTCGGTTTCTGTGTCATAGAGTAAGTGTTTCCGTATTGCACAAGAGTTGATAGATCACCTATCAGCTTGCTTCCAATCACGGCAAAGGTCTTTGAAGGTGTGTTAGCAATAACCCAAGTCCTTTAAAAATTTTCACAATGCTGTTTGTTTGAATTTAGGTAAAGTCATCTTCGTTAACAACATATAAAAGTATATATATCATAAAATAATTATTATACTAACACTTAATATTTTTTTACAGGTAGGCAGTCTTTTTGTAGACAAAAAGAATGTCTTGTCATGCCTTCTAATTCTATATTTTTCAAATCCTCCAAAAGATATTACATTTCCTCACTAACATGTTTGTGAGAAGATAAATTTATAATTCTCGTAGCATCAATTCGTTTCTCAAAATTCCACATAATTTTCTTTTGCCGCGTCCAAGATGTTTTGTATCCAATACTTCAACTGCAAAAACAGATTGTAAGCCATTAACCTTTGGCCACTGCGGATATAGGTGTGAGGAGTGTGTTCTCGTTTGAAACTTTATCTCTTTTTTTATATTAAAATGGCAACTACACGAGCCTCTGTTAAACGAAGCAAAGCAGACAAAGTAATAACCAATAAATAATAAGTATCCTTGGCAAATTTTATTAGGAAGCAACAATTGTTTCGCCACACAGTGGATTCTTCAGACAAACTAAAAGTGATATAATATAACTTTGTCGTTATTTTGTCAGAATTGAAATATGTCAAATTTTGACAAATTACAATTAGTTAAAATTATAAGAACAAACAATTAGTTACTAAAGATTTATAAATCGAAACGTAAATTTAATAAAGGTGAATTATTGCATTCTAATTGATCGTTGAGTAATAAATTTGAATTTTTATGTTTGTTAATTTCCAAACGTTCTAGCAAATCCAACTTAGCACCTTAGTTTTTTACATGCAAAAGGAATAAGTAAAGAATACGTGGGTCACTTATTTTTTCAAATTTCCTTTTTTAAAGTGTAGATAACTGAAAAAGGAACAAAACAACTTGTCTTAATAAAATAATCGTCGCAAACTTACAGGAGAGTCACAATTAAATAGAATATACGTACTTTTTAGGTTAGAATTCCATCTTAATATAGGTATTTCTCCACGAAAACGTTGTTTATAACACCTTCCTTGATGTTTTTACCACTTCTACTTAACATATATTTAATAATATACGATTATATACTGATTTAAACTCGTTAATTTCAATATTTTCAAGCAACCTATATAATGGCGCTATATTATGTCATCACACCACTAACAGGCTCTATGGGTGGGAGTGGCGTTTAACGAGTTTCACCAGAAACGCAGAAATATTAGAGATTTCCTTGCATAAGCTAATGTTCTCGGAAAAAGTCACTATTATTTGGCAATTAAAGCATTCAACAAATTATCAAACGCTTATAAGAAATTATGTCTACAGTTGTTAACAAAAAAGGGTTAAAAATGAACTCATTTAGTGAATACATGAATAACCCTGAATCTTAGATCTGCCTTGTATCTCTTTGTTCATGTGTTCATGTGTCCTATAAGTATATATATATATATTTTTTTTTTTTTATTACATTACCATCATATGTATTAATACTGTTGAAATATTATTATTATTACTCATTCTATTTTAGGTATCCCGTCCACAAACATGCGGCAGATAATTTGGTAGTATTTGGTGAGTAAAATTTAAATTGTATAGTAATAATATATGCATGATGCAGGCTATCCTATAAAAAAGGCGAGTCTGTGGGGCGATTTTAAAAATTGAAACCGCATTCAAAATAAATAGCATATCTACACGCGGTTCGTTCTTTTAGAAAAAAAACAGTCAATTTGACAGATCGCGAGACACTTGTTTTTGCGCGACAACTTGGTTTACTAAGTTATTACATTGTATGCATGTATTACTAATACTATTCCTGCTTGGTGCTCCTCATTTGTTTCCAATGCTAGTAGTGATTCTTTGAATTTTTTCTTATGTAAAGGCATTCTTGTGATACATTGTTGTTTTCAGAAAAAAAAAAATCTCCAACAGAATTATAAAAAAAACCATAGAACGCTTAAAGACTATAAATAATTTTATCAGGTCATTTTATACCCTACATCCAGCAATTTAATTTCCCGTTTCAATTATTAAACTCGTCTTTTTTTAATAAGGTAGCCTGTATATAATTTCTATATAAACTGTATTTGTTTAAATATTTAATATCGTATGTTACGCATGACTCAATCGAAAATATACCCCTCCGAACAAATTTTATACATTTGCCTCCCGTATACATTCAATTACTTCCCTTTCTTCAACCGGAAAATAAATACATCATTGCCTATATATTCGCGGGAAATTCGCAAATGGGGAAATGTAAAGCGCACATAAGAAAAGCCGCTTACAGACGCTTGAAGTCATGCTGACATTTACGAGTATTTAAATTATACCCCTAAGTATACAATACCTGTCGTCGCAGTTATGTTTCAAATATTCGTACACAAGAACAAAGATTTACCGTTCCAAATAATATCGTCTCACTGGTGTTGAATGTACGTACTATTTGCATAAGAAGATCTGTAAAAATATATCACTCCAGTTCCCTTCCCTAACGATCAATTAAAACTTTATGTATAACTCCAGGGTGCGACGCCAGGAAACTTCGTAATGAGAGGTATCTGAGTCTAAAAAAGCGGGAGGGCGAAGATGGCCTTCGTCTAATTACGCAATTACGGTGTCGAAAATCGTCGGCAATCAAATTTTAACGCTAAAAATGACGGAGATATAACGACAGAATTAAATTCGAAGGTATACAATAAAGCGACTATAGGCAGGTAGATGAATTTGGTGTTCGTGTGTCGCCCGAAAGTTGTTGGCACAACTGGCAACGGTGCGAGAAGCGTTAATTACTGCAGAAGTTTGTCCCTCGATTCCCGTATACATTGACAAAATTCCGCCTCTCATAATAAACTGTTGTAACTCGGATAATCCGTTTGTATTTTGACAGTTGTGTCTCTAGGGAATTTATAGCCAACACCGCATTAAAAGAAAATCTTGCCAGGTTAATTATTAAATTTAAACGTATATGAAAACATAAAAACAATTGCATAAAAGAAAGAGATTTGGCAACAGCGCTAATGTTATAAAATGAGTTTAAAACTAATGAATTAATCATCAAATTTTCGTCTATATTTTCCACACTTTTCCCTTATATAAAAAATATTTTATTAGAGAAGTAATGTGGACTAAAAATGTAATTTGGCAACATCGCAAAGTAAGTATATAAGTTATTCTTTTCATGAATAAATCTTAAACTGCTGCTACCATAACACTTATAAATTGAAAGAATTGTGTAAACCTATAATAAGATTTTCTTCCTCATAAATTTTGGGGAATTTTGACAACATCGCATTAAAAAAGATCAGCTTACCAAGTTATGCATTAAATTTGATCGTATGCGCATATGTATGTTATTTATAAATCCATTTTCTATGAAGAGAACATACAAATATGGCTGTTAATATTTGGCATCGTTGCAAATTTTGTAAAGCAGCTTTGAAAGGAATACATTAATAACAAAATTTTAATCTATATTACCCTCAGTTTTTCATTTTATAAAATATTTAGTAATAAAATTAGAAAAGTAATGTATATATCTTAGAATTGTGATTTGGCAACATTGCGAAGTTATGTTTATGAATTTATTCCAGTTATAACTTTAAGAATGTTAGGATGTTTTTTTGGTTCTCATAAATCTTGGAGAATTTTCCTTCCAGCTTCATATTAATTTTAGATGTATGGGCATATACATTGTTGAAATTCATTTTACATTAAAAACGCTATGCATACAAATATGGCAATTGAGATTTGGCAACATTGCAAAGCTATTCATATAAATATATAAGTTTTATATTTAACTGCTGTATGCATAAAGTTATAACTTTGAAGAACGGTAATAAAACCTGTAGTAAGGCGTTCCTACTCATAAATTAATATCCGTACTCCTTCTATATGTAATCATTTTGAATTTGTAGTTACATAAGAAGCAATTTCTGCATAAAGCCGAGTGGAGTGCACGATTGCCGTCTTTTAATAAAAGTCCTTCAACCAATAACGAATCCGTAGTCTCTGCCGTCTGCTTCGCGAATTTAAACTTTTCAAAGTGTTTCAAAAAGTTTCTATCCCGGCATATGCATAATCTTACAATTTGTTATTCGTTTTATAGAAAATATGCGAGCGCTGACTAGAACCTTTCTAGATTCACATTAAAATCGTGCAAATTTACCATTATTTTATTACTAACCTAATCCAGAAATATATCCATTCTTAATAATTATTCTTTACCATTTAGAATGTTGAGAATTTTCGCAGAAGTTTTCAACAGGTTCAAATTTCAAAAGCGAATAATGGTTTGAAGAACTTCAAAGCTTGAGATTTTATTGGGGATTGGTCATGATTTTAAATTAATTTAAAGTTTTTTTTTCCATTTTGCCGTCTTAACGGATTTGAGATCTATTGTGCAGGTTTTAATGCAGTCTATGAGCACGATTAAAATGGTTTTGGTGAATGGAATATTGCTTAAGTATAATCTAAGATTTTAAAGGAATTGATATTTTAAAATAATAATTTTTCTGTTTACATTGAAGAAAGTTGTTTGGCGTTATTTTTTAAACATTTTTCTTTTTGCTTGAATATTTTAAAAAATAAGCGTTAAAATTAAAATGTTTATAGATACTAGATTTTTGTTGTGTATTTATGACACATCCTGTATATGAAATTTTTCATAACTGATTTTGAAATCATGAAATAAGTATCAGGGTAAAGGTTTGCCTCTAAAACCTAGTGGTCTTCCACTGGTATTCTCCCAAGATTTTATTTATTTATAAAGCAACAAATTGAAATCTGTTAACTTGGTAATTTTCAACTATAGAAATCTCTTCCATTTTACGGTACATCAGCATAATTTCTTATATTTCCAAACGTTATAATATTTAGGAGATTCAATTTGATCGCCTTCTCAATTTTTTTTTATCGACCTGACGTTATCATATCTATTTCTTCCTAATTCTATTTTACCTGATCTAAAATCCTCTACATCCCCATGCGTACACAATACCTCCTTCCTTGCCGTACAGGGCAGTGATTCCATGAGAAAATAAGACACGTTTCAATCAGAATCGATGGCCGTACACGTATTGACACAGCACGACTCAATTTCCCGAAGTGCCTCGAATGCTTTGGCCATTGTCCATGGTCTTAAACGCGACGAGTTGGCTCCCCGAAATATTCCCTAGAGTACACCTTGTATGGGATTAGGATTTTGCCCTACCCTTGAGTCTTAGTTCTGTATAAACATATATATAAAATATAAGAGAAGGAAGAATTTATTCTTTGCTAAATCGATGTTTGCCTTGGGCCTTGTGAGAGGCGAAAAATGACGAGAAAGGTGGCTGAAACGGAAGCAATTTGTCGTGTGAATTCTGGATGGGACGTGTTTTAGATTTGGGGAGTTAGCTATTGTGCCGCGAGGGGTCGCCTTTTTTCCCCCTGTTCAGGGAAGGGGTTGCTCGGAGTTGAATAGAGAGGAAGTGGCGAGGTACGGATTTTGGGAGTGAATTACTACTTTTGAGAATTTGATTTTCGTTGCGCCTTGATGGAAGATTATGTGCATTTAAAGTATGCACAGGAGTTATTCACACATAAATTGCTGATAGAGGATTCTAAACCCCGGTTGCGGGTTTTATCATAAAGAAAAATAGTTAAAGGATATTATCTATGCGAATTTATGCAGTGATGGTAGTAAAAATCACCGCTCATAGAAAGACGCCCCAAAAATGTAAATTTACCGGCACACACTCTAATCCAACTCAGCTCTTTGCTGGCCCTCAGAAATTAAATTAGATACCTAATCTCGTCGGCGTACTTGGTGCTGGTGCTACTTGCTGTTCGTCAGTTATCATCTATCTCTTCTTGCCGGCCTCTTTTGCAGTGGTATATGAATATTTACATTTCTGTTGTGTCCTACGCCTCGCTAGATTCGGAGCGAACAACGCTGAAGTGTTACCTCTACATAGAAAGTTACCTATTTTGCATTCTTATACAAGAAAAACAGTTATACACCGGGTTATTTTGATACTGCTATAACGTAATTAATAACTGGCAACTCTCATACACCGGCTGTTAACCAAGAAGTTTTAATTTGAAATTAACTTTCATCGGCACGATGCGAGTGAGGTAAAGAGAAACTGTGTTTTTGCTGCTGGCCTTATGGAGTTGGAAATTAATTGAAAAAGTTCACGGTTGAGTTAGAGGTGTAGGCGAGTTGATTTTCGCAAAATTTTAATTTATATCTCGTTGGGTTTATTATTTTCTTTATTGCAAACGTTACTTTCCACCAATAATATGTACATGTTTACCTAATCTAACGATACTATCACTTGGTTGTTAAGGGAGTAGGATATTAATAATTTTTTACTTACTAACGGAAAATTCAGGCGTTGTAGATGAAGTTTTTAAGACTGGCTGAATATAAAACCAATGCTGGACAGGAAGTAATATTTCAAGTGGTTTGAACACACGTGGACGAATTGAGGATAAGAGACAAACCAATCGAATATGGCAAAGGAGGTATACAGGAAACGAAGAATAATAGGCAAACAAAGGAAGACGTGGAATAACTAATGTGAAAGCAGAAATATTGAAGAAATAGTGGACTAATCTGGAATTTTTATATTACTCGTTTAAACTATTTAATCTTTCTTCTCTGGGTTGGTAATATAGTTCTCTTACTAACTGACAGAGTAATTCGTAATATAAGGCAAGAAGAAGGTTTCCAGACACACCCCCCTCGATCGATCGCTCTCTGAAGTATATCATCTCATCATATCTTTTATGCCATATGCGCTTTTCCAGAGATAGTTGCGATTACTTTCTGTTTATTACCCAAGACATATTCAGTACTTTAACTTCTATAGATCGTCGCAACCTCCCAATGCGTACAAAGCTTATGGGAATTCGATGCACGCTTGCTAAATCGTCGAATCACCTGTACATTATTACTTCCGGTGTCATTATTTGGGTTTCTGACAGTTAAACTGTATATTTTGAGGAAAACAGCACAATATTTAAAAAAAAACATATTTTTTTTATTCAAGAATCAGTGAAAAATTCTATAATTTTATTTACTTATTATTACTCAACATTAACGTAATTTATATTTGAAACATTTATTTAGGAATTGGGGTATTATACAATTTATTAAATTTAAAGTAAAATATATAATCCCTTAACAAACAATATTTTCCACTTTTGTAACAAAATAGCTGGAATCATACAAATCCCCATATAATATAATAATATTTAAGAAAGAAATAGCAATTACACACATATATGTCTTGTTTCAACTTTTAGTCAGCCGATGAACCAGTTTGATCCTGAGATGATGGCGAATCTGTTACATGAATAATAAATTCTTCAACGTCATCTTGCAAAGTATCCACTATCCACATTTCTTTTTCAATACTTTTTACATCTTTGATGTAATTTTGCCAATTATCAACTGTTATAGTATTATATATGCTTCGAATTAATTCCTCCATATCTTTTACCTTAAATGTGGTATTATTCGTTTTTATACATTTTTCAACTTGTGCCCATACCATTTCAATGGGATTTAACTCGCAGTGGTAAGGTGGTAATCGATTAACTCCATGACCTTTTTCTTTTGCAAGTTCGTGAATCCTGCTTTTATCATACTGCGGTTTAATTTGTGACACGCAAAACAGCCCTTTTTAGCATATCGTCAGTTGTTGGTATTTGTTTCTCACGGAGTCAATCAATGACGTTGCTTTATCTCCATGCTGCCGTTGGAATTTTTTCTAATTTTCTGCAGTGATAGGAAGCATTATCAAGAACAATCACTGACTTCT
>JARFOC010001248.1:962277-974142 GCA_031763485.1 Osmoderma eremita | reverse complement strand
CTCAAATTAAGAAAATTAATACAAATGACGTTAAATTCAAGAGCAATTATAAAGACACAAAAGGGAGACACTGAAATATTTGAAATAAATAACGGCGCAATGCAGGGTAATTCACTGTCGACAACATTATTTAACATGCCACTGGAATATGTGTTAAGAAAAATAGATAAAGGAACAGTAAGAACAAAGGTGTGGCAGATTATAGCGTATGCTGACGACATTGTAATTCTATGAAAAAAGCGTGAGGTAACCAAAGAAATACTAGAGGAAATAGTGAAGGAGGGTGACAAAATGGGGTTGAAAATAAAACCAGAAAAAACAAAAATGATAAGATTAAATAGGAAACAGGAACATGGACTGACACAATTGAAATTGGAAACTATACATTTGAAGTGGTAAATGGATTTAAATACTTGGGAGTAACCATAACAAACTATGGCAGCGGGGATGCAGATATAAGGGATAGACTAATGAATATGAACAAAACTTTCCAGGCAAATAAAAGACTATTAAAAAGGAAAATATTGGGGAGAAAAACAGAAACGAGAATTTATAAAACAATAATACAACCAACAATCCTGTACGCGGCAGAAACAACGACAAAGAACCAAGAGGAAGATCTGAGAATACAAGAACTGAAAATATTAAGACCAATACCAGGACCGATAAAAACTGAAAATAATGAATATAGGTGCAGAACAAATTATGGGATAGCTAACGAATTGTAAGGTATAGACGTGGTCAGAAAAATAAGACAATAGAGGGCAAGATGGTTGGGTCATGTGTGGATAACTGGGAACAAAACTACAATTTACAATATCTTGGAATGGCAACCTGGAGGAAGAAAACGCCTTGGACGTCCCAGAGATACATGGCTGCGGGAGGTGAAGACAGACATTAGTGGTGATGACGTGCAGAGATGGTAGGAGAAGACCGAAGACAGACAAATGGAGACACATATGCGAAAAGATATAAACAGAAGAGAATGGAGATTGATCTACCCCGCAATTTTTCCAGATCTAGAAAGCTGTAAAAGCGGCGATACCCCTTTGGGGTTACTAGCCACTATATATACAAGTAACCAAATTATCGTTCCCACATTTTCTTCTCAATATCGGTTACGTGCCTAATTTTCAGCTGCAGTACGGTTGATACCTTGTTGAAAAAATTCCTTCCAATCACCTAACTTAAATGTTCTATTGTGCCTGGTTGTGCCCATATAAGCTCTGTTGGATTAAGCTCGCAGTGATATGGAGGGAGTCTTAATACGTTTCTATGAGTATTCTGAAGCATCTCGCCAACAGCATGGTTTACAGCACCACATAAATTTTGTCTAATTAAACTTAACATTTCGGCCTTAAACATATCTTCCTTGCAAGTAATATAAGTTTTTCTCCTCCGCTCTTTTCGATTATTCCTTATTGGTGGTGTATTCACTTTCCTGTTATTGCTAGAAGCATTACCTGAAATGATAACAGGATTTCCATTTAAACTGTGAGGAATATGTCGCGGCCATTCCTCGAATCTTTCGAGATTCATACCGTTTCTTTTTTTTGATTCAGACAGAACCTGTCAATTTTCAACGAATCTCTCCTCTGAACCTATATGTACAATAATAAGCATTTTCCCTTTGCCTAAAGGTTTTTAAGGCCCATACTGAATCCTTCTATGGATGCTTCTCTTGAACTATGTCCAGTGTTTTTCGATGTCTCCTTCAAGCAACAAGTTTACCATTCTCATGGTAATCGCAGGATCAAATTACTATTAGCCCTATATTTCATCTTTGATTGTCCTATATACTCCCATTTCACTTTTTGACCCCAGGAATATAATTTGTATATGTTCCGCTTGTTTGACCCATAGGTATGTCCAACATGAAAGACATCGATTTAAAAAAATGTGCAGTTTTGAGTTTGTGCAGGGCCGGAGAGATTGGAAACGCTATATTCTTATTACCGAGTAAAAATTAAATCATGAATTAAATTACTACTAACCCCATCTTTCATCGCTTATTTTTTATGCACTTGATTATGACACACGCTATATATTCCCGTTTCACAAGAAGGATTGCTAACATAATTTATAGATGTCTCACTAGTGTGACGCGCATGTTTGGAAATTTCCGTGTCAGGGTGTAATTTCCAGTGTCTTGCGGTAGCGTATACAGCTGATGACACACGTATTGCCATCCCAGTATCCAGTTTCCGTTTCCGGCAGTCGGTCGACACACGTCCGACCCGAACCGACCCCTGACAACCGCACGCCGCCTGCTCTAAACCTGATATATTATTGCGTTTATTGCCGACGCTCATATCGCCATATTGTTCCTGCCGCCCCTGTGTCGTGCACTAAAGAGCTGATATTAACTGCGACGCAGCCATTAGAGGGTCCATCCGGACGAAATTACTAGTACATACATTCAGTGGTAGATTCTCGTCGACGGAATGCGGGCTGTAAAATATAATCGGTGATCCTATTAGAATGTTGTTTTAGGGTGTTATTTTCTTGTGGTAATGAAAAAATTGCATTTATAATCCGAGTCCGACTCTGTACAAATTCTTAAACACTACATAATTTTGAAGTTAAGCAGCCTCATAAAAAGTGAGACATTTACAAATTATGTTTACAGTCGTTCATGTTAGAGAAAATACAAGGTGAGTCATAGATAAGTGCAAACAAAAATAGGCATAAAAGCTGCTGTTAATAATAACCTAAATCTAAAATTTCATGATGTTATGTCTTTTTGGTAATGAGAAAATTACATTTTTAATCTGCGTCCGGTCCTGTACAAACATAATTTGAAAATTAAAGCATGTACAAGAAAGAACTTTTTAAATTTAGACTTGGCAGCAATGGGGAGTGGAAATTTTCGAGTATTATGGCAGAGAGAACATCCTCCACTACGCAAAGTGTAATAGAAAGAGTAATTTTGATTAAAGCACCAACCAAAGCTGGCTTTGGAATTGGATGAAAGTGTGGGCTAATTTCTTAGCCATCCTTGTTAATAAAATGCTTCAACAATTGACATTGGATCTGCTCTGATATTTTATATAAGTCGCCTTCTAAGTATTTAATTCATACTTTAGAATATACTTTCTTTCCAGGTTTTTCTTCCGCCGTCTGTCGTTATCCTCACGACAAAATGGGCGTGAAAAATCTCCCAATTTCCAGCATAACGGTGATACCCAAACAATTTAACCCTAGGGTGCTATCTGGGGTATACCTGTACCCCACAACTTATATTTAGCTCTGGTATTTTCAAATAGATGGCGCTACGACTATATCGTTTTGTGTAGTTTCATGCCCTGCCAATTAGGTGTGAATGTGGCTGTTGAAGATAAGGTGTCGTATTTTGCTCTTGAATTATAACGAGTTTAGTGTATAAATATACCCCAGTGTACCATTGCAAGATTTTCTCTATTTTAAGTAAGTATACTTTTAATTAGTTTTATTTATTGTAAAATATAGTGTTGATCATCGAAGTGATTTCCTAGCTTTCAGAAAATGTCTATTTATCAATATAATTCACAATTACAGTTAAGTTTTTGTCCACATTTTATCCTTGTATTTAGCTTTTATCAGATAAGAGAAAAAAACATTGTTTCAACTTGACAAACGAAGAAGATATCCAAAAAATTCGTCGTATATATTATGATTCTAACTCCACTGGGCCGTAATCTGAAGATGAAGCAGAAGATGAAATTATTCCAGACTTAAGAAGTGATGATGAAATTTCTGAAGGGGAAGTATCTCAACCTATTGGTCAAACTCCTGCGTTGTCAAGTTCTGATTCAGAGGAAGACATACAATTATCGGCTTTACAATCCACCCATTGAGTCAAAGTAAAAATAAATTAAAAGGAAAAATGGATTCGGGTTGTCGTGGAAGAAAGGTGTCTTTCGTCGCGCACCAGCTAGAAATCTAATGCTTCATTTACCGGGGAACAAAAACAATGCGGAACAAGTATTGTCGAGATTTCAAGCCTGGCAGCTCTGTTTTACTATGCAAAATCTGGATGCTATTACTGAATATACAAATAAGGAAATTGAAGTTCAACAATTGAAGTACAGTATCTAAAGAATATTATAATAAGGATTTCACCATACACTCTGAAAAACTACTTGTACGGAAATTAAAGCTCTTATAGGACCATTCTACTACGCTGGAGTAGACGAAGAGAATGTTAAAAACCGAAGAGAATATCTCAAAAAGCTCGCCATAGAACTAAAGAGACCGCATATAATGAGACGATTGGATATGCCAGTGAAATCCGCGGAACCATAAGTCGCATTTTGAACATTCCCGTGACAGAAGAAGCACAAGTAAGGCCAGAACCCTCAACAGGACGATGTACCTTCTGCTCTAGGTCACAAGGCCGAAAATCTAGGGTCACGTGTGCCCTTTGTAAAAATTCATTTGTTTGGACCACCAACAAAAAATGTTTCCATCATATGCTCTTTAATATATTTTTTGTCCAAGTATACGGTTTTAGGATTGCGTCACACAATTTGTTTGCGCTGTTTTGAATAAAATTTTGTAAAACTCCCTAAAGTGTCTTTTTATTTGTACCTCTTAAGGATGTAAAATAAGTGTAATATTCCAGGGTTAACAATTCAACCATTTTACAATGTGTAACACTCTCTAATTTAGCCAATTTACTGAATCGTTAGAAGCAAGTGTCTCCTTCGTAACGTACCTGGAATGTATGGAAATTTCTGAAGCAGATACACATACAAATGTACGAAGCATGATTCGTTCTAGTATCCGAAGAGATAATCGACCGATACTCTACGGGATAGTCGTGCAATTTGGAAGATCGAATGTTGAGGATGGGAAACGTCGGGTTAGAGTACGCAATTTATTGCATTTCGAGAGCGCGCGGTGAATTCCTACACTCGCTGGAAACAGTGTAAGATGTTCGTGCGGCGATTTCCGCATTCCTTGGGCTGCACATATGTATCTCTGGCGGGCTATGGATTCTTGTTCGTAGACTTGTGATGAATTGTAAGGCTTTTATTGCTTGCGTAAGAGTTCCGTTTCGTTATCGATTTGATTATCGGGGAAGGGTGAGGCGCTGCACATTAACCCTTCAGTGATCCCTTTGTTACATTAATGATGGTCTCAAAGATCGTCGTCGTCTTCAAGGATTAAGCTCTACAAAGTATGCCGGCTCAACACATCATCTCTTTAGTAGACGTCATATACTTAATTACCTTTTGGCTGGTAGTAGAACGTGTTGGCAGGCGATCTTCAACCATCCATTCTACATGGTGATACCAGTTGTTTTGGTAATGATTCTTTTTGTCCCGAGAAAATATTAAGATCCTTTCTGATTTCGGTAACTCTTATATGATCTAATTTAGTACGTCCTTTCATCCCTCAAAGATCAATTCACAAAATTCATGAAATCCTGGAAACCAGAGTTCGCATATAATTCTAAATACCCCTAACGGAACTTCGCCGCTTCCATAAGGACGCTTTCTAGATCCTTTACGGCCGGATCAGAGTCAAATCACCTCCATTACGCATACGCCCTCCTTCACTTTGACTTCTACTGCCTTCTATTTTTTTCTATCTTCGACAATCGTCCTCCATCTTGTTCTTATTCCCGCTTTTCTTAAGTCTTCTTCTACTTGGTCCTTCCATTTAGTCTTTGGTCTTCCTCGTGCTCTCTTTCTGCCAGTCTGTTATTGTTCGCAGTTGCTCCTCTGGTCTTTTCCTTTATATGAGTCTCAACCATTTCACTCTGTGCGTTTTTACAACTCATGTATAATCCATTTTCTATTATTCCCCCCATCATACTTCTTATTATTTTTCTCTCTTGCGTTTGAAGATTTTTTTCTCCCACTTTTGTTAACATTATTGTCTCCACCGCATAGGTTAAAATAGGCCTTAGTAACGCTTTATAGGTACATCTTTATTTTTGTTTTCTTCGTAAGTTGTTTGTTTGTGTTTGTCTTTTTATTCGCTTAAAATGTTCCATTTATTTGCTATAGTTTTCCTTTATTTTCTTGAAGATTCTCAGCCTGTCCTGCTTATGTTAACTACCAAGTATTTAATATTGTTAACAGTTTCATAAGTTGTTAATTTTTAGAGAATAAAGGCAGTTACGTTTAAGACACCACCAACGAAGTTTCATTCCTATAATACGCAAAAAGAGTATACAATAACATAAGTAGGTATCCTCTTCAAATTTTACCTTTCCCTTAATTTCCCTTCCACCTATTTGTATGCACTTCGTCTGCATCTTGTTGAACCTTAATCCGAGAGTTTCACCCTTCGCTTTGATCCGTTTATTTATATTTTCTAAACTTTTCCTTTGTTTTTCTACTATGACAAGGTCGTCAGCATATGCAATTATTTGCACCGCTCGGTTCCTTAAGTTCCCTTTATTTACATTTTTGGTCATGTATTCCACACAAATGTTGAATAGAGTAGCAGATAGTGCATCCCCCTGTCTTACGCCCTTATTCGCCTCAAATGCTCCCGTTTCACCCGAGCTTGTTCTTATTTTAATTCGAGTTTCCTTTAGCGTCATTGCTATTAACCTTATAAGTTTTGGTGGTATACTTAATTCTTCTAATATCATTATGAACTGCTGCCTATTTATTGAGTCAAATGCTTGTTTGAAATCTACAAATAATATCTTAAAAATAATAATATAATATAATATATATAAAAATAATAATATCTTAAGTTCAATTTTAAATTAATTAGCCTTTTCTATCGTCTGTTTTAGAATATGTACCGGATCTGCTGTGGATATTCCTTTTGTAAAACCATATTGATAGTCCCCTATCAAGCTGTCAATGCCTACAAATCTTTTCTGGATGAGAGACTGTTAATACCTTGTATATAGTGTTTAATAACGTAATGCCTCTGTAATTATCACATATTTTCTTATCTCCCTTCTTATGAAGGGTTACGATTGTCCCCAGTTCCCACTCTTTTGGCATTTGCTCTGCTATCCATATTTTCTTCATTAGCTCACACTCTTCCTCTTGTATGATCTTTCCTCCATATTTAATCATTTCCGTATGCATGCGATCATTTCCTGGGGCTTTTCCATTTTTGCTATTACGTATTATTGATAATATTTCATCTTTCGTTGGTATTTCGATCTCATCCCCCTTTTCTTGCATCTCTTTTTGTAGTTGTTCGATTTTCTCCCTCTCGGTTATATGCCCAGTTAGGAGTTCCTTAAAATGATTCTTCCACACTAATTTAGTTTGTTCATCGTTTTCGGTTAGTTGGCCGTTCTTATTCTTCATGTTATTCATATTTGTCTTCTTCTTAATCTTTTTGACTGTTAATCATTTGATAAAATTTCTTTGAATTTTTATTCCTTAATTCCTCCTCTATCGTCTTCATTTTGTTTTCTATCCTTAAATCATTTGCTCTTCGTATCACCTTCTTACTTTTCTTTCTTAATTGAGGATATGTTCTTTGATCTTCTTAATTCCCCGTTCTCAACCATTTCTTTCCTGGACTATTCTTTTTTGCTACTCGACCATCCATTCCTTATTCTAGTAGGCTCACTACCCAGGTGTTGCTCAGCTGCATTCATCAAATAATTTTGTAGTCGCCTCCAGTCTCCCTCTATATCTGTTTGTTTATCCGTTTAGCAGACTTCAGTCATTGCGTATCTCGTCTCGGTCTCGATTACTTTTCTACTTGCCGTCGTTTCAGCTATGTTCTTATATATTTCACCTTCGCCATCTTCTGTTTTACCAGCGCCGTTACCATATAATTGTCAGTATCGGTGCTTGCGTCTCTATCCGTTTTAACATCTTTTATGTCCGTCATTCTTCTGTTTGTTACCAATATTTGATTTTCATCACATTTGCCTGGTACCTATCTTCAACGTAATCTTCTCTTTTGCATTGAAACTTTATACTCGCTATTCCTAAACCATTTCTCTATGCTAAATTACATAATCTCTTTCCATTGTCATTAGTTCTATACATACACATATTTTTCATTCTCTTAGCGGCCGATTCCCACATTATAGCTAGGCTCAAGTAATCAGATTAGACACACTTTCCCGGTTACATCTATTGTTTGCGAAACGCCGAAAAACAAAATAAAAATGAAGGAGGACAGACTCAGTACGGGGCGTGTCAGTTTAAAAATTTTGATTAAGCCCGACGGAAATATGACGTACAAAACGCTTTAAAAAATGGGGAGAGGGTTGTGCTAAACAACCGTCTCGCTCGCGGCCGGATGAAAAATCGTTTTGGAATCATGTAACCAGTAATTCAGTAGCGGTACGTCAATCACTGTCAAGTCCCTAACACGAAAACGAATTGGAAATGGCGGTAAACGCTCCGGGGTGGCAGCGAAGCTCGCGAGGGAATTTGGTGTGAAGGTGTTAAAGGTTAGAGTGCCCTAAAATCGCTGGTATATCATACTTTCGATTGTTATACAAATAAATGAATGAATGAATGAGATCATTAAAACGCCTCGAACAGTAGAACATAAAAAGGCAGACTCCCACCAGAGGATATCAAAGATTCGAAGACACACCACGAGAAAAGCTAATCAGAAACTATTGCCATTCAACTAGTCGTAATAGATGCAAACTTCACGATTTATACCCAATGTTACGATCACTACCCGCACCTAGCACCCTTAGAATGCTTCTACAACCCCCGCCGCCGTACGCGTTGGAATTTTAAAATACATATCGTGTTTTAAACCCGACGGTGTCGTAATTACGAGGTCGGAATTTTTAACCGAGTTTATTAAAACTTTTGTTTTACTTCTCTTCTCATATTTTTTTTTGTTCTTTTCCCCCACTTGCAGACTTCGCAGACGAAGAGAATAATCAAAATTCGGACGGCGTTCGCGAACAGTTGCTCGACTCTCAAATAAATCCGGTCGACAGCGGTTTTCCTCCAGTGGAAGTAGGATGATCTGGTGTGGAAGGAGAGTACTACGACACTAGGTGGGCGTAGCAGTTCCTTTACCCGGGATAAGTATCGTACTGGCTTAATTTCTATAATTCAGCCGGCTGTTGATTAGCAACGCCATCTCATGAAATATGTACGAACCGGCTTAAATAACGGGGAGCCCGTACATTTGTTCTGTGTTTCGTTTAAAAAGAGGCATAGATTGATTTTCGTGATCAATATCGTGGTCGTTTCAGTTAACAAAGTACCTCCTTCCACGGGAATTAGTAGAACTTACCCTGGGGGTATTAAATATTCTCCTGGACCTGGGAAGTTCGCTGAAATTCCCCAACGAAACTTGCGGAAACCGACCAAAGTAACACTGGCTAACAACTTCCCAACTTGTTTTTAATAAGATAGGAACAGGATGGAGAAAAAGCGGTCAGATTAATTAAAGTTTAACCGACGTTACCGCTTGCGTTGGGAATGTAAATCGCTATAAACCGTAATTAGATTAGGTTGCTAATATTTTTTTTGTGTTAAGTCCCAGTGGGTTTTATAAAACAGGTATGTATGTACTCGGTAGAAAGTCACCAATGTAGAGAGAAAATAAAATTTTTACATATAAAACTGACATCATCCTCATTTGGGCTTATGACATCGAACTGTGGGGCTTCGCCCATAAATCCAACTTCAGTATTATATGTGGGCTCATTCGTGCAAAAGTGGATACTCTATGGCATGCCTCTAGGGCAGGTGTGGCCAAACTGTTATCCATTAGGGGCCACTTATTCTGTAAAATATAGTCTGCGAGGTTAGGGTTTTTAAAATTTTTCATAGATATTTTAATAAATATTTACCAATAATTTCAATAAAAAAAATATTATTAACAAGTAATTATGCAAGTGAGAGACAAACCTTTCAATTTAACCTCTCACCGCAACGTGTGTGTCTCACTTGCATAATTACTTGTTAATGTCACATATATATGCGATCTTGCGTGATAGTTGCTACCTCCTTCTCATCATAGGTGCGCTGATGAGCTGTGATACAGAGAAATGTCGGCATCCGCACATAGATGGCTGATGGTAGCAATGTTAATATTCAATTTTTAAAAAAATATTATGGCAAATAAAGAAAACAAGTAATTATATTTTATTTTATTTTATGAAGCACAATAATATTTATTAAATTAAAAAAATTACAATGTAAAGAAATAAATACACAAAACATTTTTAGCAAATAAAGAGAAAAAATTATATGTTTTTTTTATTTTGTGAGATGAAATACTTAGTAACTTAAAAAAATCCACTGTAAATAAGCAAATGAATAAAAATGTTTAATTGGACGAAACCTGATATTGCATTAGTGCAGCAAATTTTTCAAAATTTCGGTCATATTAACTTAAGGCAATCCTCAAACATGATTCCAAATGTTCATCTGTTAATTGCGATCGATGTTTTGTTTTGATCGCATTCATAAATGAGAATGCGGATTCACATAAACATGTTGATCCAAAGAAGACAAAGAATTTTCCAAATATTTGGATTGCTATTACTAAAATTACTATCTGAAACCAGTGACTTAAGATTTATGTCGCATTTAATATTTATTCATCCAGGCATGCTAAATTTGCGGTACCGAGAAAATTGTTTAGTTTCTGAGCTACACTTTCAACATCGATGTTGTCATTAAATGGACAAGACAAAAAAACTGGCAATATCTTCAAGTTCCCTTAATTTTAGAAATCTGCTTTCAAATTCTTTTAGAATCAGTGCAATAATATCCGTAAAATGGTTGTAAGTCAGATTCTTTTTGTTTTTAGACTCATTAGGCAGATTTTGATAATGCTTTAAATCACGACGTTTTAATTGCATTGCAAGCCTATTTACTTCCTCTTTAAATGACCTCAACATGCTTATCATAGCTATTATTGTTTTACCTTTACCCTGTAGTTGCAGATTTAATTGGTGTAATTTTTCAGTAACATCCCAGAAAAAGGCTAGATCAAGAAGCCATTCTTGATCATTTAATTGTGGATACGAATCGTTCGTTTGTGAATATGAGCATATTTGTGGCAGAAGTTCTCTAAATCTCGTTAAAAATGCAGCACGACTTAACCATCTTACGTCAGTATGTAGTAACAGTTCACTGTGTTCATCGCCGTATTCTGTCAGCAAAGCGCGAAACTGACGACGTGACAAACTTTTAGATCTTATGGAATTTACTATTTCAAATGCAACAGCCATAACATGATCGAACTTCAATACTTTTGAACATAGCACTTGAGTATGTATAATACAATGATAATCCATAAAATTTGGAATGTCATAATTTACACAGAGCAACGAAGCCACTTTTATTACCGATCATTGTCGGAGCCCCATCAGTGGTTATTGATGCCAACTTGCAAATTGGAAAATTTGTACGTGCAACAAATTTTTTTTAATAAATCGAGGATATCCTGACCTCTTGTGCGTTCATGCATTGGAATAATAGTTAATAATTCTTTTGTGGCCGATATATCATCGAAAACCATTCGAATAAAAATACATAATTGTGCAGTGCCGTATAGTCAGTAGATTCGTCAAACTGTAGTGATAATACAATGCATTTGTTAATGTTTTCGTGTGAAATATCTTCAAGATTTTAGCTAATTCCTTCTGTTCTAGGTATAACTGTATTTCGCGATAACGACATATTTTTGATGGATGCCATTATTTCGGAATTATTTTTAAAATTTTGAAACAACAGTTCACCAACTTTAATAAAAGCCTCCTTCCAGGTATCACCAACTTTGAATGAGGTAATCGTAGCAGTCTTCGACTTCGTATTGTATTTAAAAAAAACTGCCTTCAGTTGTTGCATTTTGGCATTTCTTAACGCAGTAGCACATTGATAATCTTCTTCATAGTTTTTATGAACTGTTAGAAAATGTCTTTCAACGTTTGCTTTCTTAGGCAAAGCTACTGTT
>JARFOC010001248.1:933651-953810 GCA_031763485.1 Osmoderma eremita | reverse complement strand
AGAAACTACGTTTCGGAGACTTTAAATTTGGTAATTGAAGTAATTTATACAAAAAAGTAATATTTATAGTCACGATTGCGTCTAAGCTACTCGAAATAGGTTCCAGCCTCGGTTTCAGTTACTTTGGTGCTTGTTGGGGTGTTGCTTCTACAATGCCCGCCTACCAATGATTCCAGTTCAAGAGAGACTATGTTACCTCTGCAACGTCCAATTTACTACTGACTTTCAAACTTTTCGAATTGCCTCTTTCCGATTGGCTGTTTTCTATTTAGTGACAATCTTCCAAAACCATAACTAATAATGATTAGTTCCATTACTTTAATAAATTTACTATTTTCTTCCTTTCCAAATAATTATTATATTCTGTTTTTCCTTATCCCACTCTAATGTTACTTTTCTTTTAATTTCCTTAGGTTTAACCAACTTCTGTCATCACACACATTAAATTGATGATTTATTGACCATATTCCCCCCTTCTGTGATGGATTTAATTGGATACCAACGCAGAATAATGAATACCACCCTTCAGTTTCCTGCAGAAATAGTGTTCTTGTCTAACTGATGGCAATCTTATAGATTTAGATTCACATTACATAATATACACAAATTATAAGATTGACCTGTCTTAATTTTATGTACAATATCATATTATTAAGTTTACGTTTTTAATTTCTTGTCCTAAACGTCTTAATTAATTCTATATTCTGGTAAATTTTTATCAGTTCTCAGTTATGTCAACGATTTTGATATTGCCATTCATCTATAACATGCTCTCATACTGTCTATCATGGGATAACATTATTACGATAAGAAATACTTGAAAGAAAATATACAATTTTGTCAAATACCTTAATTACCAAAATTATGTGTGAATGTTTGTGTTTCACCCTCTTCTTAAATTTCTTTACGATTTCTTCGGTATCCACTCGTCCAAATCCCCTACTCATTCTCTTCCCTCGTTCCGGTAATTGCTTTTAATAGTGGATGATAAGAACAGTCAAAATTTGTTTTAAATGATTAATTTTACTGACGAATTACTTTCTTCAATTCATAAATACGAAGCGACGCTTCAATATCCCAGAACAATTCTTGTCGATTGTTTAAATACTCCGCCGTTCACTCTATGCTTATTGCCAACATAGCCACCTCTTCCTTTCTACTAATATTATTCCGATCTTTCATTTTTCGGACTCGGCAAACTAGATGTGTGATGTTACCCCGGTGTTCACCTGCCTTTCAAATATCTGCCGATATCTTGATTTATTAATTTATGATGTTTGCCGATGCCGAAATACCCCTTATTAAAATTTAATATAACAACAATATCCATAATACAAATGCCTGTTAATAGATCTGATAATTTATAGGATATCTCTAATACAAGATGAAAATATGAGTCAATCAGCGAGATCATGGCAATATATATACCCATCAGCCTGTCTAGCATACGGTATGTCAATATATCAAGGAAGCCAAGCAAAACATATTTATTATCTACACAAATGCAACATCTTGGATGTATATCCATTTGATTTACATTGTTTCTTAATTCATCATTAAGTATTTGTTTATACAGATGTATTTTATTAATCTAAGTTTTTAAATATGCCTGGCCCAATACTTGGATCTAAACTCCCTGATCGAACCAACGAATCGTCATCTAGCCTTAATTTATTCTCATTGTATACATAAAAGTTCAGCCAAATAAATATACAATGATTCAGTACAATGACTAAGGTTAAGTTTATTTGAGGTTTTTTTAGATTATTAGTTCTTGGATTTTTTACTGTAAATTTGTATTAGATTAGATTAGATGCTAATATTTCTATTGATTACATATTAGTTTATTTTGGAGAATACATAAATATGTATGTATGTATATAAAAACATTGCTGTTATTTTTATTTTCAATTTTCTATTCCTTGGAATGTAAATTGATATTTATGATTAATTAAGAAAATCAATTATTTCTGAGAAAACAGAGAGAATTTTCCAGGAACAATTATTCACTAATTGTAAGAAAGCTCAACGAAGAGTGTACATTAGTAGAATACGACAATATTAAGGGTAATAGACCGAAGCCAAAGTTTACCCTGTTTTCTTGAAGTAAATACATTTTGTTAAACGCTTTTACCTAAATCTGTTGTACTGCCTGTAGAATGTTTAATGGCATTAATTTATACTTTTAGATTATAATTATGCAGATGACTGCACACTTAAGTATATTTTCTAACTGTCAATGTCGTAGGAGGTACTTGATTATATCGTTAGAATAAGTGTATGTGAGGTTGTATCGGGTGGTTAAGTATTAGTAATTTTAATTAATACCGTAGGTTAAACATTGGAATTGTAACGCAGTCAAAATTTGACAGGCTTTGTAAACTAATAATGTAACCTAAAGTATAAGAAAGTTAAACAGATAGGTATACAGTGAGCACGTAAACGTTGGCATAAATTCATTAAAAATTCTGACCCAGGCTGACCCAAAAATATGTTATGACAGCTAACTTATTTTTTTAAATGGAACACCTTTTTTTATTTCGTTTCTAAATTCTACGTCAAATTCTGAACATATTTTATGTATTATGTCCTATACCTGAATTCAACTGTTTTCGAAAAAAATGCAATAAAAAATAAAAATCATTTTATCAAATATTGGAAATGACCTCCGCCAACTTCCTGGCAGACGATATTGAAATTCCTGCAAAACGCTATTAACTACTTTAGGTTCTATCAATCTCATTTCGTCTCTTATCTTATTCTTTAAGTCTTCGATCTGAAGATCTGGCCGGCCACCCAGTTGGACCCCTCCGACCAATCCATCATTTAGGGAAAACCGTATTGAGGCACTCACGCACAGGACGAGTGTAATGGGCCGGAGCGCCATCTTGCTGGTACCATAAGAAATCGCTTGATGTGTCAGGATCATCTGGATCGGGGTATAACGTGGCATATCATGGTACTAGGTCATCCTCTAAAAATTCTAAATATCTGTGCCCGTTTAAGTTGCCATCAAAGAAAATGGGTCCCAAAATCTTGTTTTCAACAAGAAATGAAAAGGGGAGGATACAAATCTTTAACTCAGGCTTTTATAATCAGAAATACAACTTTACAATTATACAATAAGATAATTAGTGTAAATTATAGCAAATCAAGGGAAAGGGTATGGATAAAATGAATATTGAATTCACTTATTTTTGGATTCTTTGCATTCATATTCTTTTCATATTGTGTCTGTTGTTGTATAGATTTTAATTTCTTTGGGTAATCCGTTCGTTAGAAAAAAAAATGAGCAAACATCCGCGATTGATTTTAACTTAAAGAGGAAGTCAATTGAAGATTCTTAAATCAAAGTAATATGCGTTGAGTACCTAAGCAATTATTTGAAATGGTAGCAACGATCGCTTTTATCATATAATGAACAAACTCCTGTCCAGATATAATAATAGATAATAATAACCTTCACTTACCAAAAAGAGTATGCAAAAACTTACCAGATACTGGCAAAAGAAAAAAGTGACTCCTTCATGTAGCGTCCGGCTCTTGGGTTCTCCGACCCGAGTATTAGAAACCTGGTTTCCTCTTCTTCTTGGCAGAATCTGCATCTAGCGTCCTCCGCCAAGCCAATTGTGTACATATGTTTATTTAATCTGCAATGATCGGTCAGTAGTACTACTATTATCTTAACAGTTGCAAGAAACGAACCCTGACTTAGAAATGGAATCATGTAATCAACTCTCCGTAATGCAGACTATATCATGCATCAAATCACAAATATTGGTATAAAGCTGCCGCAATTTGGTATTTAGTCCTCTAGTATTTTGATAGTGTAGTATAATGATAAGGTTTGCAAACTGGCCGATGCTCTTGTAGGTGACAAAACTGGTGGACTCTACTAGTTTAACCATGAGATAATTGTAAAGGAACATCTTTTATATATTTAATTGTCAAATTAGATTCACCGTTGTTTTTGTAGTATGAAGATATCTTTTATTTCCGTATAATTTCCGAAGTAACCCAAGATTTGGAACGCTTATTTACATTACTATACTTCGAAGGAAATGAAGTACTGTTACAATATTGTAAAGTGAACATATTTTTTTAAATTTATCTACACGATCTACACGATTACAGTGATAAACCTTTAACCAGATTCCTCTTGCAAATATTTCAAGAAAGTTATTTTATTCTGAATAGAAAATAGCCTTTAATAAGAATGATTTCTTGTAGAAGTCAAAGTACCTACAGTTTCATGCATCATAATAAGATGGTAATCGGGGAAATATATATATATATATATATATATATATAGTAAATGGTTTATAAAATAGTTTAAAACTAAGAGCATTTGATAGATTTGTGTACACGTTATCTATAATAGAACTACTAATATCAGTTACCCAAGTATAAATAAATAAATAATAATAAATAAATAGTTTATTTCTAGAATGCTACAGAGTAGAACACGCCTCATCTTAACATTAATGATTGTATAAAACTAAAAACACACTAATATTAAATAGGACATATAAAAAATATAGTATATAATAATCAATAATTACCTAAGCGTCAAAACTGTATTGAAAAAGTCAGCCACTGTGTAAAAAGATTTTTGCATGATATACTCTTTTAATTTCTTTTTAAATATATGATTTGGCTTATCTCTTAGTTTCTGAGGCAAGTTATGAAATAATCGAATACATTGCCATACTATTTGTCTCTGTATTTTTTTGTATTTTATAATATATTTATATTGTAGGAATTCAGAATAAACTTAAGATCCAAATAAGTTTCATTTATCTAATCAAAATTAATCTTAAAGTCTTCAACTAATACTATGTTACACCCATCATTATATAAATAATCTAATGATGATTTAAGAGCTACAAGAAAGTTAACATAATTTCCAGGAGTTGGCCTGTAAAGACATACATATCACTATTAGCAGAATTATATTTACAATTTACAGCACACAATTCAAACATGTTTTCAGTCAATTATCCTGAAGGCCTATAGCATGTGCGAAAACTATGCTCAATATTTTCAGCAAATTCAATGCAGATGATTGTGTTCTCACAGAAAAATAAACAAAACCAATCATTTTTCAGCAGAACAGGACAATCTAAATTTCCTAATTTATGTAGACAACTATTATGAAGTATCATACAGTTCGATATACAAAACCGTGAAATAATTCAATTATAAGCCACACAAAATACAAATCATCAACAGCTTTTCGAGGAAGGTAAAATAATCCGAACAGATTTTTGCGAACAGTGTTCAATTTGTTAAATGAAAACGTAGAAATTTTGAATAAAACACTACACTACATTTACCTGCCTTTTGTTTGTCTTAATTAACAATTAGAATAAAATAATTTCTTAAGTCAAAGTTAAAATTTTGCACTTTATTAAAAACAACCAAATTCGAATATATCCTAATATATTTATATATTATACTTTCATATTAGATAATAAATGCTGAGGGCAACATTATTCTATGAAAAATACTAATTTTCCTTTCCATTGGTCCATCATTATTGATTCCGTACAAATCCTCATGCACAAAAGCTGCCACGAATGCAGTACCCACAAAAGAATAGCCGATTTGTATAATAAAATAATTTCTTCATTCCAAGTTGAAATTTTGCACTTTCTTTGTTAAAAACATAGCCAGATTCTTCATAGATCTGTTTTGCCAACACAAATAATATTTGGGTACCAAATTCCACCATACTTTCGTAATACATTTTAACAGTTTCGTGTTTCGCAGTAGATTTAAAATTTTCATGGTATGCTGGAAATTATTCGTTAGAAAAAAATAAATTATAATGGATCCTCTAAAACGTGCTAGCCAGAGATAATTAATTAATAATACTGACCATATATCTACACTGGCGACGCGTTAACATATAACTGATTGCCTACTATGTCGCTCAACGTTACCTGTAGGAAATATCTTTGCGTAATGTTACAAAAAAAAACACCGTATGCAGGTTGCATTTATTTATTTCTCACCAAGTTTAGTAATTTGAATAAAAACATATCCAGAGTAAATTCTTGCAAGTTGCCGATAAGCTCAATAAAGAGTAAAATATTAGAACAGAATATGCATCTGCCGTATGGATGCTCTTCATCTTTATCTAATATACCTCGGAGAAATACATTTCTTGTCCGACACAATAGCACGGTATACAATCTAAGCAGTAGTCTCACTTGCTGTCGGCGCCTTTGATCTTTTGAAAACACTCCGAGCTCGGCGCAGGTTACTGCGCAATGAATTTAAACCGCGCTTTAAGTGAAATTTGAAATCCACTAACATGATATGGTCGTTATTTTAGGGTTGAGATAGTCCTGTAATATAAGAAAATACCTGAGGTAGTACTATAAATAATTATTAATATAAAAATAATTACCAATGTTTCAAATTGATTAATGTCTTACATTTTTTGTCAGTTTTATCTTTTTTAAAAATTTGATTTAAATGTATTAAGCTGTAAAATATTTGCACTCTTATAAAGAATAAGTCCCAACTGTATCCTTTAATTTTGACGAGTGAGACTACTGGATAGATTGTATACTGTGACAATAGGCGCCCTAAGCGCAGCACTCGGTATATACCTACATATGTATTAGATGAAAATTTTGGAACCAAGTATTCGATTTGATCGGGATGCACTTATTTAGAAGCATTTATTTACGTTTTTTTATTACATGATTAAAATATTATTAACCAAAACATTATATTTCAAAGATACGTTTTGATTTCAAAATTTATATCCCCCACCGAATCCATCCATCCAAATTTTATACAGATATTTTTTGCACAGCACAGGTAAATCCACGGCGGCTGCGACCACAAAACACGAAGCGATCGATGTTGCGAAACCGCACGGACATTAACGATCCGGTACGAAGCAACGCATGCGAGAATACTTTCAGTGTTATTGCATTTCAAACGCGCATGTGGAGTGGATGTGTCGCTGCGAAAACGAACGAAGGAAACTCGTGCGGGCATTAGCTAGACAGTCACTCGAAGGGAACCGCGAACGAGAAACAGAAAACCACAAGATCAGTTCACCGATTGTGGAATGACGTGCTTCAAAAACTGAAACCGTGTGTTTTGTGTGTGAATTATTGGGAATTCATCGTGGTTAGAGGATAGATCTTAAATTACATTGCAAGAAATTGCGGTTCTTCTGGAAGTCGCTAAAAGATGTAATGATGACCTATAGCGTTTCTTTTTATTTGTGATCAAAGTAATTATTCCGTACTCTCTAACACAATCGAAAAAGGGTAATTACACAATCAAATAGAAATAATGGCTTCCGGGAATATTTTTGCGTCAATCGCGTTGGCAATTTTCGCGTGCCTCCTTCCGGTCAACTGCATCGACGATTACTGTTTGGACAAAGTTATCCGCACAAATACAACGTACATGCAATTCACTAAGGAGACCAGTAATAAAGAATTCGGCGTCGTCAAGAAGTTCAAAGGACTTCACTGTTGCGCTAAGGGATACAGAAGCATCGAATGGTAAGCGAAATTGGAATTATTCTTCTATTAGTCGTCTGGAATTTCACAGAATCGATTGTATACGGGTTGAAATGGTTAAAACGAAATAACCAACTATTGTTTGCAAAGTGTTATCTCACACCTCAAGTTATTTGCTGGAAATTAATCTTACCATGTTCTTGTTATTTCTTAGGCATAAGAAAGTCACCTTCAGATAGTTGTACCCATCTTTTTCCACTCATAACTATTGTGACTTCAACTTTTCCAATTCGCAACTAAGAACTTTATTTTGAAAATAAAATAATGGAATTTGGAAAAACTTAATGGACTACTACAAACATAACAAAACCCAGAATTTCTAGCATTTATGTTATATTAGTATACTTGATTCCAAAATACAAATTCGCAATTAAATTTCGCTAATCTTTCAGGAAAATTTAAATTTGTAAATGTCCGCAATGATGTTGTAATCTTGTACATTCCAACTTGTGTGTACCTTCCTACATACTTACAGCTTCGTTTCAACCTCTGATTATATTATTTGATATTTCCGAGCAGTTAGTTTTACGTCACAGCAAACATTAGTAACATACCTCGAACAATTTAAATACAGTTCACATAAACATCATAAAAAATAATTCGGTTCCTAAATAAAATGGCAACGGTACTTCATATAAACGTTGTTATACCTAAAAATATTAACTGCAAGTGCGGTAGGATTTACGCAGAACTGCCAGTTTTGTATTTGTAATGCCAATGACTAATCCTGGGTTTCTTTGCCGCAAAGGAGGTTATTCATTTCTTTGAAATACACCTTTAGGAACTGGGTATTTTGTGCACGTAGTGTTTTCGTATTACTTCTCATAAAAGTGTTATGTACTTACTAATTTCATTGTAAAGAAGGAAATCCTTCAATAGCAATATCTAGGGGAAGGTAGTGTGACGAAGTATTTACCCATTTCCTAGAAATCAATGTCTTTACAAGCCTTGCAGTAAATCTCTTTACCTGCGTTTAACTTTCCTGGAAGTAATAAATTAGGGTGCTCGATGTTATTATTCTATTGATTTTTGGGAAAAGCTGCTTGGCTAAATACGTACCTACTTCTGTAAAATTATTTAATAACAGTACCGATTCCATAATAACCATAAATGCTAATAGTAAGCAGGCGAGATATGCTACTGGCAAAACGGACAAGTACAAACGTGTTCAGCCAGCATTAATTCAAATATAGTCTTGAAGTAAATGTGTTTTTAATGATACAAAATGGCTTATGAATTCCCCATTATCTCTATTATTAATGTTAACGACTCTAATTAATGAATTACAGCTTTCGCAGTTTAAGCTTTAACTTTGATTTATATTTTCCTGCATTTAGTGCTAGTTGTCGTAAAATATTTGACAGAATCATCCAAAACTAGGGAAAATGTGGTGCTTAAAACGTATTAATATATTAGCTTGTCTATACAAAGAACAAAATATATAATCCAGGCTTAATATTATAATGTATATAATAATATACAAGAAACTGCATAACTGTTCCATAACAATTTTCGTACTCAAGTCTCGCCCAAAAAAAATGTTTTTCTTCCCTTGATACTCTAATCTAATGTATTAAATTCTCGCTTTCGTTTATACGTTTTATCAACTTTATCATCTTAAATATGATCGGTCTTCCATGTATTTTCAAATGTATTGTATTTGCATATTGATTGATAGTATAGAGTTTTAAATATGCCAATCTACATCCTAAAGTCATTATTCATTCTATTGGTTTTTATATCTTGTTTACCATTATTCTCAGTTATTACTCCTAGACGGATTGGTATTGGCAATCACGTATTTGTTCCATTTAAGTGGTTTTTGCGAACATTTCAATCAATGAAAGTTTGTTGATTATTCCCCACCGATTATGATTTTCTTCCTTATTTAATTTCATCCTATACTCTTTTAATGTTTCACTCCAGATTTAGAGATTCATTTGTGCATATGTCCATACTCTTGGTTTTGCGATTATAACTACGTCATTAGCAAATATCCCTTACCAACTCTTAATTCCCTGTAAGTTCTGTTCTCGTTGCATACAAGTAAATATCTGTACAGCCTGTTGATAGATAAATCGATTTTCTGATCCATGTCGGTCTATCCATTTAACTATTGGCCCATGCTTTTCAGTCGTAAAACGGAAAATCGTAGAGAGAGGCGGTATTGGATACATCCACTCTCATCCGAAAGACACGTAGATGGTGCTTTGTATCTACTTTTTGAAAAATCTGTCTGCCGAAACTGCCTGAATTGTGTAAATCAATAATTCATAGCGTATCGGGTAAATTTGCTTAAGATTAGTTAACAGTTTTTGAAAATATATTTTTCTATATTAATAAAGAAACTATAACGCCCCGTTTGTAAGAATGAAATCACAATAAAACAGGAATAAGTAACAAAATGAACTTGATCCACACGGTAAGGTGTCGTTTTATTGAATGTTTTACAATTGGGGTTCCAAATTTTTATTTATGGCAATAATAAAGAAACAGACCCTTGAAAATTGTCCTCACAATAGAAATATTATATTATAAAAACCTATAAAAATATAATCATGGAATAGCTGCAATATCCTGCATTTCCATCTATCAGTTAGGCAATCAATTTTTTCCCGATAATTCCTTTACCGGGATAGTCAACCAAGAAACGTAATTGGGGATAATTTTCACAATAAACAATAGCACACTTACCGAGGCTGTTTTTACGGACGCTACAGATACTGTATAGGGTTGATCTCAACAAAATATTAGTTTTTCGAATTTACAATGTAATCATTTTTTTAAATACTACTCGAGGGACGTGGTACAAATGTTATCTCATCTAACAATTTAGGTGCATGATGATAGATAAGCAAAATATACGATTAATATCCGATCAATTATACAGAAAGACATACCATTTCTAATGATAAAACCGAGTACCCAAAATGATTCTAATGTAAAATTGAGTATAGGGCTATTAAAACTTAATTTGGAATAAAACCTAATATCTACCCAAACCCATAATAGAGGTGCAATATCATTGCTGAAATGATAACTAAAATATCGCGCTTATGGACTAGTTAATGCTGAAAGCCCAGACCAGTCCAATCGAATTTCTATTTATTTTTGCGTCAACAAAGGATTTTATTTTGTGACATCTTTATGAGCGTTTGCCTTAATCGATTATTATTTTTCTTTGTTAATGCAAAAGTAACTTATTATGATGCCTTTGAATAACTTAAATTGTCTCGCTATGCAAATAACATCGTTATCTGTGCATCCGCACACATTACCAGTACAACATTTTAGATTATTTTAACGATAATTATTTCCGCAAATATAAATTCTGTGAAATACCAACGTCCTGGTTCACATTCACACATGCAAATATATAATGCAAATTAAGGTACAGTATTCAATGATTTAACTATTTTGTTATAAGAATGAAATTAACTACATAAATACCGATGTATTTATGCAAGGTACTGTATTTACTTATTACCTTTCCCGTTAACTGTGTGTTTAATATGATTTATGACCGTTTCGGGCGCTCCCTTTTTTTGCGTTTCACAAAATCTTCCTCTTTGGGGCGTTCAGTTTATAGATGGGAAGTGAATGTGTTTTCGAATTCTCGTTTCGTGCGTCAATTTTATATTTTACAGGAAATAGGGAAAATTAAAACAAAAAAGTACCTTTAACTCTATGTAGAGTAATGTTTATCTAATCTCAATATTATACAATACATAATTAAAAATAATTGTGAATCTATCTATAATTTTACAATATATTTCAGCTTGTCCAATGTATCACTAATATTTTGTCTATTTTGAATTAGTTCACTTAAAACTATTTTTAATTCGCAGTATTTTTTTGCTCTTTTAGGGTTACTTAAGCACACACAATATTGTAGGGAAACAGTATCATAATAGTGCATTTCTTCCTGAGAAACTTTCATTAATTCAAATAAATTGGGATGCGCTTTTCCGATCCGTCTGTTGATTCTGGTATGCCATTCTTCTACAGAATTTCTAGTCCGATGACTCCATCGCAAATTCATATTCGGCGAGAATTATCAATCCATTGATCAACAAAATAATCGTTAAATTTAGCAATGGCTTCATCGGTAGGAGAGTTTTCTGTTATACAGAGTCAACCATCTATAACTTTATCTTCTGGCAGATGAGTTAATGCAACACACTTCCTTAGGTGGTTTCTTACTTCTCGTTTTCCTTATACAAGTTTGTTGGACCTAAATGTTGTGCCAAAGGGCTTGATTAAAATGAAAGTTACATCCTTTGATAACTGTTGCCGGAAACGCTTTTTCTAAAGCATTAATTGCGGCAACTCCAAATCCAAAATACATTTTTTTGGTAAGAAATTCTTGATTTTATTTTTTAAAAAGAAGAAAAGTCGTTTATACGTGGGCTCTTTCTTGTTGGGTAGCAGGGCATATACGCCAGGAATGATGTTTATTCTTACTTCTGTACTACCATTATCCACGTGAATTGTATATAGTCGGCAAAACATTGAACTATAGCCTTTAAAAGTCCCATCGAATAGGAAGCAAGAACCTCCTGCTAATAAATTACCTCCATCCATTGCAAATACAAGAATCCTGTCCGCCATACCATCGTCAATTATAACATACTCTTTCATAAACTGGGGGATCTCTATATCTTCTCGGATATATCTTCTCTTTTTCGGAAGCAAGCTAATGCTTAGCGATTTGTGTCGCCCATTATATAATGCATGTTTCACTAATGCAAAGTGTGGAATATTTGTAACGATATCCAAACCTCTGTCTTTAGCAACCATCATCTCTTGCTGATATGTTTGCGATACTAGTGTCATTTCTTCTCTTGCTCTCTTTTTGGCTTTATATAAACACTTACCGACTTAATTTTTTGCAATATCTGGAGCACAGTTATGACTTTTCTCACTTATAACTTTTGATTTTACTTCGTCAGTAACAAACGCTCCTGGGCAGTTCCTGTTTATGCAAATCCATCGAAGAGTTAAGTTTTTGTTTTTTGCTTTTAAATTGAACTTGTATCCAGAATACAGGATAACTGGTTTTCCACGTTTTGATTCTATCACTTCCATCACAAACAACCTAATAAAAACGTTACTGGACTTACAAGATTTGGGAAGAACTAATTTATTTTAGTAATAGTGCAATATTTTATATCATCCCTATATTGGTGGAGTTTATTGTAAATATTTATTCCTTATGCAATTACAAGTAATTATACTTAAATTCACAACAAGTTGATTCTTAATCCGTTAACAACCCCTTAACAATCCCTTAACAACTTTCACCTCTTATGCAAGTGATTAAATATTCAAACCTGTACCTTAATTCCTAGCCAAGTTTAATGTAAAGATAATTCTTAAACCCTTAACGACTTCAATAATTATCTCTTAATAGAGGCTTAATGCGTTTATTGGTTTCTGCAAATTTTACACACGAAATGGGATTTAACATTTTTCGAAGCCCGAAAGGGGAACACACGAAACGGGAAAAGATCGTTTACTTATTATAGCCAATAAGCTATTTACTGATAAGGTTTAATGCAGAATCGATACCTGCAATTAACCTTTACTTTCCTATAATTCGCCCGTAATAGCAAGGATTATTATGGTTGTTAAAAAATTGAATTTGGTATTATAAATAAACCGGCTTCTAAACTGATATTTTCAAATACCTTTCCAATATTATTTTTCCGGAACACGTTAGAATTATGTTTATAGACAACTCATAAACCGCTGATGTGTTTATATATTTTCTAAATATCCTTGACGGATAACTTTCCTGCTCCACTTATAACGTTCTTAGATCATTGTTTACGTTCCGATGTTCAAAATAAACCGCTCCCTGCCGGTCGATTTTGCGAAAAGTTCCTGCTTCGAAGAAACTGGCGGTACGTGTTCGCAAATGCCGGCAACTTGCAACAAAGGAACGTGATAAATTCGTGCCAAATGATTAGCTTCCAACATCTGTCGTCAGGTCAAGCCAATATGTTAACACGGCGACTTTTGAACTTGCACAACTGATAAAGGACATTTCAGATAAGGAAAACATCCATTACAAGCGCTTATCGTCAAATTGAATTTCACGAAAGGCTTATCGTTTTGCGGCCAGTTGCAGAAACTTGGGCAATATTTTTATAACGATTGTTCGCTTGTACAATTCCAGTCACAACAAACAAACACAAGTTAAACAGAGGATTCTATTTATTATGGTTTTGGTTTGATATTTTAATGTAATAGATACCTGTAGAACCAGTAAAGTTATATCATTTTTGTTGATTAAACAAGATGGAAGTATATACAATTGATAATTTTTGTTGAATCAAAAACCCAATTTTCCTTTAGCAAGTGCAAAAAGTATTATACAAACAGTAATTTACCCAATGATTGTTTTAAATTATTTCTAGGAATACAATTGTACTTCCTAAACTATTTTATATTTTGGCCCCCTGACATTTTTGCAGCCGCGCTTCCTGGGAACTTTTCTCAATAAAACATATTTTTGTTAGTAATTACTTGGTTTATTCGTGTGTTATAGAGGGGATTGTCAAGGTATCGCTATATTGACGTCTGCAAGCGATGGAGGACAAAGCGACGGTGTTCATACAAAATTCGACGAATTGTAATGATTTGAACTTTGGTCAAATTGATTTATCCCGGCATTATATCAAATTGGACTGAGAGTGTGACAATAGTTTGGAATATGTTTTACATATTTTCTTCAAAATACACCGAACATTATTAGTCAGTATATGATGGCATAAAATTAACAGGTGTCCCACTAAAGGAATTAAGAACTCTTTTTTACTTCACCAATATTTCGTTTTATTATTCAACGCTCCTTCAGGACCTTAGGACCGTACTACAAAAATTTACAAAAATTAAGATGTACATATACAGTGAATAACTTTAATATTTATTCGGTTTCTGTAATGTATCATGCACAATAAATAAATGTAACGTTGTTTGGCTCAAAATAAAGAAAACTAACTAAAAAACGCGTAAATCTCCGATAAAGGGGTTACCTTAATATTCGGTTTCTCATAAAGAACACTATTTTACGCAGTTTTATATTGTCTTGTGGTATATTTCGGGCAGTACTTGTACAATCCTCGTATGTGTCTGAATCCATCTCATGATGAACATCAGCAGTGTTTTTCTCGCAGAGAAATGTATATTCAGCACCAGGATCAAATCCGTTATCACCAGCATGAACTAATGCAAAACGAGGTTGGGGATTTCAAATCAGTACTTAATCCTTGGATAAAAGCTTGGCGACTATTTTGAATTGTAGGTCTGTCCAAGTTTTATTTACTGCATGCCCTCTATTCGCCCATGATTCATGAATATATACCATAATTCGAGCTGAAATAATTAAAATTACAAAAATGTCAAATAGCCAGAACTAAATTGTACCTTCTTCTCTAAATTTCTTGATCTCTCGTAAGTATTTGTGCCTCCACCGAATAGACAAATAAAACACAATAAACAGTGGAAATCTTCACTATATTAACCAACTAAACGTAACAATTGTTTCGCCAAACATTTAAAAGTGGTGGTAATTCACCCCTTTTAAATTTGCTTAAACTTAATTACTTAGGGATTAGTGTTTGATCATGTACTTTGTTCTGTGTTCTATTATTAATGTGTCATAATTTAGTTTTATCTTTTATTCTGGTAATTCCTTAATAGCTATTTATTTTGTCAAACAGGGTGTAGTTTCTATATATCGAATAAGTTTAAGTATTTAGTCAGTCTAATGAAGCCAATGTTTGGCGAAACAATTGTTACGTTTAGTTGGTTAATATAATGAAGATTTCCACTGTTCATTGTGTTTTATTTGTATATTATGGATCTTCATCAAGAAAACGCCAAATGAATCTAATTCCTCCGAATAATATTGTCTCGTTCGACGAGTATACTTTTACGTCCCACTTTTTTAAATTCGAAACTCATATCGTGTAACAATCTATGTAAAGTTGCTGGACTGAAGTTAGAGAGGTCATCATCAGCATTGACAGCAGCCGGAATTGCATTTAATGTAGGTGGCATACTCTGTATAAAAAAAACTTTACGTTGAATAGGTGCTTGCGTGCTCTCATCATGTGTTTGTAATCGGTCATTTAGTTGTATGCGTTTCCCTTTCTTGGAGTTTTTCGGACTTGATAATGAACCAGTTTGTTGCTCCTGTTTTATTTTATATATTGTACGCTCTGAGCAACCTGAAGCTTTACTTGCTTCTTGAACGGCAGCACTCACGTTCACAGTTTTATTAAAATAATTTAAAACATTTGCAATCATACACTTCTCCTTCATGCTAAATTTTTCTCCCTATAGGTTCTAATGCAGTAAAAACTGTAATTAAATGTATAGGTTATAAGATTTCTAAAAATCAAGAAAAATATCCATACTATTCTGTGCACGCTTGAAAAAGATGAAAGCGTTGTGAAAAGAACATCTTTCGGTTTAAAGAAAAGGTTAGCTGCGGAGTTAGTATTAGGTACATCCACCAATTGGTATATTGTTTTTTTTAAATATCGATAACTTGTGTTTTCGCACTAAATTGCTCAGACCGCCGTACTTCACCTTTATCCGAAAACTGTTATTAATTTTATACGGTTATATTAGTTCTAACAACCGCAATACTTCTTGAATTGTTATTGCAGGATTTGTGGTTGTAGAAACATAAATTTTGCGGAAAGTTTAATAAATGTCTTTTCTTTTTAATATAAATGACGTAATTTGCGTTATCTTTAATAGTAATAAGTAATCTTCTTTTGGAATAACGTCATTCTGTATATCGCAATTTCATAAAATAAATGCTGGCCGAAACTGATTGCTCTCAACTATATTTGTCCGCACCACCATTCGCTGTTACCACTTGTTTAATAAACCTTCGTTTTTCATTCAACCACTTATTGAAGAATTAAATCTGAAAGGAAACCATTAACTTCTTATATATGAGCCATTAACAGCTGCCTAGAACGTGGCGCCTCTCACAGCCTACTCCGTTTATCCGTTTGTTTCGCGTAACTAACCGATAATTTGTATTCCTGTGGAAACGTGTTCTAACACGACAGAAGACCCATTCTTATTTAAATTTTATAAGCGCGGTGTCCGAGTCGAGCATCTTCTTTTGAACGTGTGTGGCCCGACCGTTCCAACAAAAGACTGTCCCGGTTTCGTTACAGCGCGGCAAATCCGCCGCCCAGTGCCTTCGGACAAAACGAGTAAAAGAAATCCATGCTGTCAGACGGTCTGCCTTTGTGCCGAGCGCACCCTTATTATATTATATTTTAGAAGAAAGATAGACCGTAAAAATGGCCGTTACAACGCCTGAAGACTATATCTACCCGTTTTGTGTTGAAACGAGTTTATGGAATGAGTCATTTTTTAGGAAAAAAACTTTTCATTTTAACAATATTTATTAATCCATGAATAAAAAAATTCATACCGTGATTACCTTGTTGTTGCTGAATAATTTTGCAATCAGATAGAACAGGAAGCCCCGCATACATATGTTTATGAGTTGATGACATAATTATCTAAACATAAAATTCATATCATCAGTGAAAACTGATAAAATTTATGATGAGTTAATATTAGTATGGGAAGTCATTTAGAACTTTTACCTTACACCAAGCTACAAAGTATTTTGCGAGGGGTTATTTTATTACCATCACACAAATTATACTTGATTCACCGAACAGATGGAGTAAAAAAAATGCGTGATACAAAAACCAAGCTATCTATTGGTTGGTAAGAACTACCGCAAAGTCCATTGCAAGCGATGTAAATTTAAAAAATCGTATTAAAAGGCGCCCTTTAAAACTCAAGAAACGATTATTCGAATGATGTTGTAGACTGTTTAAATTAGGGTGAAAATATCATAAGATAAAATTTCTGTTTCTTGCTAAAAACAAGTATAACAATTGCACTGCTAAAATATGACAGAAAGATAATAATAAATTAAGTTTATTAATTTAAAATGTATAATAAAACGTATAATACATCGCTGCGTTACATACCAAGGACGCGCAATGTTTATATATAAGTAATCAAACATAACCACAACATAACCTCTGCGGCGTCGTGTATTTATTCATTTCAGTTTTAATCTCGTCTTTTTCCTCTATATTCCATATTTGTGTCTTTTTTTAAACTCCATTAGCACTTAAAATATAACGGGCAAACTAAAACAGTGTCAATATGTCACTATGTGTCAGTATTAATAATAAACCTTCAATATACAGAACGTTGAATAGATACGCTTTTTGGTGTTGCTTTTTTGTAGGTATTTTAAATGTAGCTAATCACATAATTTTTATTAATCATTTTTTCATAAGCATAAACACATCCATAATTAAAACATCTTCTAAATAAAATAAAACCTGTGATTTCATGTGTTACGGCACAAGTAATTTTTTCATAACATATTAAGCACCGTTTTACTAAGAAAAATTATATTCTTTTGAGCCGATCATACTTCAATATTTTAATATTCTACTTATGCCATCTTATTCATTATTTATTAGCTTCACCTTAAAAAATAGGTTACAAACAATCATAGCTGGATGGAAATAACTATGTTTCTGTTTTCCAGTGTAAAACAGGCTTTGCACGTGCACGATGCATGATCATCACGTGATCACTCCTTCTGTTCGGTGAACAAAGTATAGATAATAATTACTCCTTAATCATTCTGTGTATGTTTGTATATTTAGAAATAATTGATTAAATTAAATTAATAAGATAATAATTGTAGTGGGTTTCAACAAATGCGGAGATATCTCTACCATACACTACGACGATATTTAGTTTTTATAAAGCTCCTATTCTTTCTGCATATCACCCTCAAGTCTCCAATACGAGTATCCGTGCTTTAAAACTGAGTTTGAGCAGGAGTAATGTCAATAATGCCTTGTGTATATCTGCATACATATACACGTACATCACAATAATTTGATAATAACTTATCGCAAAATTCACCTACAGAAGACCACTACATATGTATATCATGATGCTAAATTGGGGGCTGAAGTCAAAACGACATGTTTACATTATTTGTAAATAACGAAAAACATCGTGCTCCATTGGGAGCTCTGTCTCAACGCCCGAAAACAATATAGCTCTCATTTTTATCATTGTTTATGTGCAGTTTGTTTTTGCTGCCTCAGTGTTTCATATTGGAAAACTTGTCCTTGATTTAACCTTTTTTACACATGCTCGCGTTATCAACGTAATCGTGTTGTTGGCATAATTAACCCCAATTATGCGTCCATGACGCGTTTGTGTAAATATCAAATATAATTGGGCGACTGCGTTGATCCCCGCGAACTTCCATGCCTATGGATAATGGTATTCAGGATTTCAGACTGGACGGAGAATCTATGGCAGCCAACAGAGAACAAAACACTCCTAATTTCGTAACTATAGCTTTCGCAACGAAACAACGCACCATTGACAACGATAATGTTAAAATATTACCAACACAACTTCATATTTAGCAAATGCATAGTCATGTCAAATCTAGTGACATTTCGTCCGCGTAGGATTTCTGTAATTAGAGCGTTGCCAGTTGCATAGACAGGGTAAGTTGTCAACGCACTCGCTTGACATTTTTCATTTTGACGTTATTTAGTATCGAGAATTTCGTATTTTTTAACCATAATCTATATATCTGTCAAACCATATGATATGGTTTGTAATGCGTGGCAACCCTGTCATGTAAAGACGAAATGTCAAAAGTGGGTTGTTTAATTGCAAGAGCTATAGTTAACTGACCAAAAGAAAAACTATCCTGCTTTAGTAAAAGCTATGGAGAATCCGACAGAAACCAGTCCTTTTCACCATTACCGAAACAATTTCGTTTATATAGCAATTGTACTCAGCAGTTGTTAAAATTTGAAACAAACAATATTTCGTTCATAGAGTCAACACTATGTCCAATTCATCCCAGGATTATTTCTCTTGGGTTACGGCATATCAAACATGCCCCGATGGCATTAGTTATTGTGCTTAATGCAGACATGCTTTCCCACGTAGGTGAAAAAGGTACTAGGTACACCCTAGTATATAAAAAAGGGATTGTAACGTATGTCATTTGATTCATTAACAGGAATATCTGATATAAGGCTCATCTTTCGTGATCTTAATTTAGATTGTCGTCTGTGGAACTTGGAGACCCAAACTCATTCATTCAAATAACTCCCTCCGCTACCTGTTTTCTTTTTATATTCCATTCTCTTTGCTATTTTGGTTTTCCGCTATTCTTCAGCAAGCACATCTTTCCGATGTAAATTGTACTTCTGTATCATTTCCTATAGATCGTCTCAACCTACGAATGCAGTTTATGAGAATTCGGTACACGGTTGCCGAATCGTCGAATCAGCTGTGCATTATTATTTCCGGTTCCATTATTTGGGTTTCTGACAATTGCATATTTTGAGGAAAACAGTAAAATATAAAAAAAACATAATTTTCTTATTTAAGAATTAGTGAAAAAGCCCAAAATTTTATTTATTATTACTCAACATTAACGTAATTTACATTTATTATACAATTTATTAAATTTAAAGAGAAATATATAAT